>RJVU01038001.1:80908-94825 GCA_003731715.1 Anabarilius grahami | reverse complement strand
TAAAACAATAAAAGACCTGAAATATTTCAGTTGGTGTGCAATGAATCTAAAATATATGAAAGTTTAATTTTTATCATTACACTATGGAAAATAATGAACTTTATCAAAATATGCTAATTTTTTGAGAAGGACCTGTATATGTAAATGGGTATAAAATGTGTATCTTTCAAGTCTTTAAAGGGGACCTATTATGCAAAATTCAAAACAATACCTAAACTATACCTTTTCTATCTTAGGGCGACCATATTTTGATTACTGAAAACCAGGACACTCGGCCCGGCAATGAGATACTCAAATGATACTCGAAGTTTACTCAAAGATGCCTTATCATTTCAATACATTTAAAGTATGTCTCCTCTGTATGGATAGAAAATTGTTATATTACAACATACTATCTATAACCAAAGACAAATTCAGATAGGCTTCTCAGAGGTTACTCAACATGACAAGTTTAAAAAATAACGAATGAAATAATGATATAAATAATGTCTCTTCTGTATTAGAAAAATAAATAAATAAATAATAACTAAATAAATCCAAATTTTACAAAAATAGTTAGTTTTTGTGAGTTTGTGAGAGCAAACAAAAAATATCTATATCTTTAGTTTTCTTCTTCGTCCTGTTTTTCTTCCTCATCCTCCTTGTTTGCCCGTCTATATTTTGCTGTAGAGCTGATCTTTCCCAGCAGTTTTTTAGTTATAAAGAAATGTATATAGGCCTGTCAGCTGTTACATTGCAAGGTACAAAGGAAGAGCACAACGAGCTGAACTCATTGTAGACGATAGCTGAAGGTTGCTCTGCTGTTACACGAAGTATCTGTTATTCAGTTACAATCGACTGCACAAATCATGCAAACTAATGAAAACATTATAAACTGTTACCTAGAAGTAAACAACTGTAGTTTAGGCATTAGTCAGCCGCGACGCTGAGAACCTTTATGGAATAATCCTGTCTTGAGATACAATGTGAACTAATATTCTCAGTTGCACGTGCAATCGCGCATGTCTGCGATTAATGTATGCTCCGCCTTCGGAAACCGAAAATCTCGTAACACCGGTCAATTTAATGGCCAAATGAAAAACATTAAAAACCAGGACATGACATGAAAACAGGACATTTGGTCACCCTGTTCTATCTCCATCTATAATGTCAGTTTCTGACATTATAGAGAATACAAGTCTGACATCACGCCGCATTGAGTTCTGGGTAACTTATGTTTATCCACCATATTGACAGGATCGCACAGCCTTTCCCTCATTGCACATCTTGTTTATTTTGTTCATAAACCTTGAGTTAACCCTCTGGGGTCTGAGGATTTTTGGGGCCCTGGAGAAGTTTTGACATGCCCTGACATTTGTGCTTTTTTCAGTTGTTCATAAACATATAAATGACACAAGTGTCATTACACTGTATTCAGCACAAACTAGGCTACCATAATATGTGAGGAACATGTATGTACATGTTTGTGTTTTTGAAGGAATAACGTTTATGCGTGGTTATTGAAAAACAAAAAACTTAAGACACTGAAATAAGGCCAAAAAAAGTATATTAAATCTGTGTTCATAAGGCTTCTGGGTATTGGAGGTTGTAGACTAGAGTTTTTGCTTCAGAATTATGTAAAAATTATGCTGCCTACTCCTTCATATAAAACAATATATTGATTTAGTTTTTGTAAGACACTTTTTGTCAAGAGAAACAGTATGCATGGAGGCGTGAATCATCATGAATAATGGCTCATTTACACCTGAGAAGACAAAAGAATTGCATAGTAATGAGCTGAAATGACTTGCATATTAATGAGCTCTTTCAGTCAGGTAGGCTGTGAAAAAACCCTCTGTAATCATGTCTCAGCTCAATTTAAAATAATGGTATTCTTTATATTCTTTAAAATATAATGTATTTCTGTGATGCAAAGTGTCTGAACATTGATGTTACCTCTATGGCATTTCATATAGGCTTTTAGCTTAAAAGCATGCACATTTGGAGAAATATTGATGATTCTTATATGTTTATGTCAAATTTCTATACAGAGGAGTAATATTTATTCTATATTTATTCTCATCACTATTAGCGCTGGTGTTTTAAATTCATACTTGCAGCCGGAGGGCGCTCTGTACACCTTTAGTCCACAAATCCATATAAAGAAGAAGAAGAACCAGGAACTAACTGCATGTCTTCTAGAGCTCGCTAACCATGGCTTTAACATCCAGATAAACACTTTTCAAGATAATAAATACACGATTGAGATGATGTATGCATGTGTTGCCTCTGAATTTGCGTCTGAATAGCGCTCCCTCCGTGGGCGTGGTCGCATTAGTGGATAATGAGCTGAATCACGGACTTCTGACATGGCTCTCTTTTCATACAGATTACATAAACACAGAAGGTTTGTTTTCGATTTGACTTACACGATTTAAAAGCTGACATCTCAACGTTTCTTTTGACATAAGTGTAATTTTTTTGTCATTAGAATTCACTAAGTTACAGTTCATTTTCTGAGAACTATCAGATTGGAGTTCGTTCAGAGGGAGACGAGAGATCACGCATCATGTTAGTTTTCTTTATTTTACAAAAAGCACAACATTTTGTTTTTACTCTGTGTGTACACAAATGAAAGAAGATATTCCACAGATTAAAATGGTGTATAACTCTTAATTGTATGTGCAACATTGACGGAGTATTTTGAGTCTCTTTCACACTGGTAAGAAAAAAAACCGCGTGGTATCGCCGGCGATACCTTTAGACCTCAGAGTGTTAAATTTGACGACAGTGTGTGTCCCCTCCTTTTTAGAGCCATGGGTCGTAACAAATGGGGGCTCGTCCGGATTTGTTCGTGCCAACGTCTTTTACTGCTATTGTTGCAGTGTGTGTTGACCGGAAAAGCACAGCTCGTTTTTTCCGCTTTGAGTAGTGACGATTCTCAAGATTATGAGAGAATTAAATTGGTGGTGTTAAAAGCTTACGAATGTGTGCCTGAAGCATATCGTCAACGTTTCAGGACGTGTAAGAAGGAACCCAGGCAGTCTCATTTGGAGTTTCTACACAATTTGAGAAAATACTTTACTCGTTGGTATACTGCTCTTGATATTACATCTTTTGATGATTTGGTTCAACTGATGATATTTCTGATTTGTGTCAGTGCTGTTCAAGATGAGGATGCATCTAACATCGCTCGAGGTTATTAAAAAGAAGGGATGCAATTGAGGAAGTGGATTCCTCATGGTGATGATTTTGTTGGGGACCCTATTATTCAAGTAGAGGTTCCCACAACATTTTGAACACCATTGTTGGAAGTCTCGCATGATCTTTCTGGTCATTCTGGAGTACGAAAGACATCCCAGACAGCATAGTGACATTGATACAATGTTGAGTTTTGATCCAAACCATCATTTTGGTTGAGATTGACGTTTCAATGTTTAAAGTGTGTAGGATCAGCATTGAAATTGTGATGAAAGTCGACAGTGACATTGAACTAACAGTGATTTGTGGTTGATGATCAGAAGATCATGCAGGTGTGTATCTGTGCAGAACACTAGTGGGTGTTTCCCCATCAGTGGGGCGTGTCAGTTCATAATGGGCATTTTCAACCACTTTACCTGATTTGCTCTAATCCTCTGGGGGCTTGGTTTAAGGGTGGGCCTTCATGTTTTTACTAAGTCTGTGGCCCCGTTTACACATACATGGTTATTTTGAAAAACTGAGACATTTCCCTTCGTTTGCGCCCTTCGTTTACACGCAAACGGAGAATTCGCCTCTGAAAACGAGTCTTTCTAAAAACTCCGGCCAGAGTGGAGATTTTGAAAATCTTCGTTTGCACGTTTGTATGTAAACTGAGACAAACGGGTGTTTAGGCAGCCAACGTCACAGTATGCGCCAGAGCTCGCACCTACATCAAAAGTGCGACCTATGTGATCATGGAAGCGTTCAGAGTAGCAGTCGCATTTATGTTGGTGCAAACTCTTCTCGTGTGTTTGCATTTGCAAATACAGCTGCTCCATTAAGTGATTCGTTGCTATTTTCGGGATTCTGATTGGCTTACGTGGGCTTGAGCTTCTCGTTACACCGCCACCTACAGGTTTGGCATGCTCTTGACGGCATATATACAAGGGTACGTGTAAATGAACACTTTTCTGAAAACTGACATGTGTGCACGATGTTATTTTTGAAACCGGAGAGGTTGAAATGTTCGTTTATGAAAATAGCCGCCCACGTGTAAACGTAGCCTGTGAAAAATGGTTGAAAAACATCTATTGTAGTTTGAAATTGGCCACTGATTGGTAAATGCCCATTTTGGTTTTGCATGTGCACTTCTCAGTTGTTTAATTGATGCTTCTTCATTAGAGAGAAAACACAGGTGCATCCTATACAGAAGTCTCGTGTGTTTGACATGCATGACCTCTCTTTTTTGCATGCTTGTTATTTGCATTTGATTTATTGTTACTGAATCTAATAAGATATATTAAAGTTATTAAAGTGTTGAAATAAACCGCTCAGGTAGCAAGGTGACATTGATACAATGTGGTGTTTTCATCCGAATCATCATTTTGACTGAGATTGAAATTTCAAAGTTTGATTTATGTTGAATCAACATTGAAATTTTGATGAAAACCAAGAGCCAAAATATGGGTGATTAAAAAGTGCATCACGAGTTTGTCTTTAGCCTTGATTAATAAAATTCCAATATTTAGCTGATCTCTAGAAGCCCATGAGCATGAATATTAAACTTTACATATGTAAAGGTATGTATGTATGAGAATTTAATTGACTTGCTTTTAAGCGATATCATGCTTGCTTTTTCAGAGAACCCCAAAGAAAAGAGGCACAGTCTGACATACAATAAGCCAGTTTTTAAAAACTTGAACTGTTGCACCACTTGTAGCAATAATGACTTCACGGTGGTCAAAGAGGCATAAATTGAAATCAATGATTAAGTCTGCAGAGTCAGAAATACTACAACAATTTAATGAAACCAGTGCACAAAATTTTGCCGAGTACCCTAAAGTTGTTATAGAGTCAGCTGGTTCAGACTGTAATGATTCAGTCACAGATGAGTTCCCTGGTGGGGTGTCTGATGAGGTTCTGTTGCATCCAACCAATATGCATGATGTTAATAATGATACAGTCAACTCATCAGATTTTGACTCTGATACTGAATCAGAAGCTCCAACGAGTGAGTTTCTTTTGAGGACTTTGCGATATTGGGCCTCTACCAATTGGGTCTCACTTGCTGCACTCAGTTCCCTTTTAAGTATTCTGCGAATGTTTTATCCAGAATTGCCCACAGATGCCAGGACAGTTCTTAAGACCCAAACCCATGTATCTACCATAAAGATGGAAGGCGTGGAGTATTATCATTTTGGCTTGGCAAAGGGGATAATGTCACGTTTGAAGAGCTTAATCCTGCCTGAACAATTGCAAACAGTTAAATTACAGTTCAATTTAGATGGGCTTTAGTTCTGGCCAATTCTTGCCATTGTCAATTGTGACTATACCAAACATCCCTTCCTCATTAGCCTTTATTGTGGTATGAAAAAGCCCAAGTGCATTTGAGTTCTTAAAGCCATTTATTGACGATTTAGCTGATGTTCTTCTGCATGGTATTGTTTACAATTGGTACAAGTATGCTCTTTTGTGTGTGTGATGCCCCTGCCAGAGCCTTTGTTAAAAATACAAAATCTCACAATGGTTACTCGGGCTGTGACAAATGTGTTCAAGTGGGTGAGTGGCAAAATAAAAGGACTTACCCAGAAACTGATGCAAAGTTGAGGACTGATTCTGATATTAATGATATGATTGAGGAAGACCACCACTTGCACCAAAAACTTTCTCCTTTAGCTGGCTTGGTGAAAATGGTTACCATGTTTCCATTAGATTATATGCACTTGTGTTGTCTAGGCGTCACTAGGAAACTTTTGGATCAGAGGTAAAGCACATATTTACAAGAGGATACGTCATAATCGAACACGGAGGAAAAAAGCGACACGGATGCTGTCAAGTATTGTAAACCAAAAACGCGGTTCCTTGTGTTAAAGTAACACTTGTTGAACTACTGTAGAGTAATCTGCTGAATGTGTAAAGATGCTAGACACTATAGTTGTGATTTTACTGTAAAAACACGATTTATTATGTATAGATAACAGGGGAGCTCTAGTAAACACACACAACTCAATTCTCCGAAGTGGATTTACATATTCCAAACCATATACATATACTTAAAGATGCTTACTAAATGTCTATTGAGAAGAGCAGCAGTGAGGAACATGATGGATGAAGGTGTTCATCAGCTGTTTCATCAAAATAAAGCTGCTGGGGTAGATTCTGGGGTAATCTACATTTTTAAGTAGTTTTACTTACATTTTTTGAGTATAATATCAGTCTTCCCCAAAGGTGAGATCTTCGAGCAGCTGTCCAACATCATCTTTGGCTTCAGACATTGCTAACAATGATGAAAACCAAACTAGGTAGTGTTATGGAGTTACTGGTGCTGTGCTCATATCTTTATTTTTATTGCAGGACCTATAATAACATACAAGATCAGGGAAAATACCATAGTTGTATCTTTTAACAATGAACAATAATAATGACAAAAAAACCAAACATGTTTGTAAACATCATAGTTTGAGATTGTATACACAGACATAAAGCATGATGACAAGGTTAAATATTTTGAATACATCATAATGCATAAAAAATATTTTATTTATGTTTATTATTTATAAGCCTGAGGGATGAAACTAGAGCTAATTCAACAAGAAAAAGAGTAAAACGTAAAGGAGATGCCACTTTTGCTTGTGGATGAACATTTTTGTATATAAAATAAAGAAATTAACAACATATTCATGCGAATTTTGGTTTTCGTAACAAAATATAAACTGTGGGTCACATTAGTAGTTAAATATAAGAACTTTAACCCAAAATATATCAGTTGTACTACAATTACAAAATTACTGGCAGCTGTTTCGTCAACAAGACCACAAAATAAGCAGTTTAATCAATATCAAGATATTTACAGACTGAAGAAATAAACCCGTCACTCATATCTTTTTAAGTTGTTGCGCTTGTGATAACGTCGTAGGTCACATGATAACGTCAACATGGCGGATTATGTCCGGATCTCATTCATACTCAACGAGATTTGGCTATTAAGTACCTACTCTTTTAGCCCTCGTTAAGTAATTACTTACTGAAATTAAGTACCTACTCATTGAGTAGGCAGTTTTGGACGCAGCCTCTGTGTCAGACCAACCTGAGGATCCATTTATCCAGCTGTAATACCTCCAGATCTTCTTATACAAGTAGATCAAACCTCTGATTGGTTTATGAGGTACAGCTGATTCAATCACATTACGGCGACTGGCTGCATCCTGGAAAATGCTGCCTTCTGAGGACACATTTCAAGGAAGGAAGGCATCAAGGCACATCCGAATCCAACGTTAGCTTCACTTCCCGTCTCATGAGATACCTTCCTCAGATCGATTTTTTGAAGGAAGCATAGATGTATCCTTAGCTGCCTTTGATATCCCACAAGCCTGTGCTTTCCATTCTGTGACAGTTGAGCTAGAAAAATAAAGATGGCGTCCGAAAGTTGCGTTTGCTGCTCAGTTTGTGTATAAATGTATGATTTTGACCAAAATATTTACATTTTGATAGAGAAATTACCATCCATCCATTTTCTTCCGCTTATCCAGGGCCGGGTCGTGGGGGCAGCAGTCGAAGCAGAGACGCCCAGACTTCCCTCTCCCCCGACACTTCCTCCACCTCTTCCAGGGAAATTCCGAGGCGGTCCCAGGCCAGCCGAGAGACATAGTCCCTCTAGCGTGTCCTAGGTCTTCCCCGGGGCCTCCTTCCGGTGGGACATGCCCGGAACACCTCCCCAGGGAGTTGTCCAGGAGGCATCCGGAACAGTTGTCCGAGCCACGTCAGCTGGCTCCTCTCGATGTGGAGGAGCAGCGGCTCCTCCCGAGTGACCGAGCTCCTCACCCTATCTCTAAGGGAGCGCCCAGCCACCCTGCGGAGGAAACTCATTTCGACCGCCTGTATCCGGGATCTCGTTCTTTCGGTCATGACCCAAAGCTCATGACCATAGGTGAGAGTAGGAACGTAGATTGACAGGTAAATCGAGAGCTTCGCCTCGCAGGTCAGCTCCTTTTTCACCACGACAGACCGGTCCAACGACTGCATTACTGCAGAAGCTGCACCGATCCGCCTGTCAATCTCCCAACTCCGTCCTTCCCTCACTCGTGAACAAGACCCCAAGATACTTAAACTCCTCCACTTGAGGCAGGACTACTCCACCAACCTGAAGGGGACAAGCCACCCTTTTCCGGCTGAGAACCATGACCTCGGACTTGGAGGTGCTGATTCTCATCCCAGCCGCTTCACACTCGGCTGCAAACCGTCCCAGTGCACGCTGAAGGTCCTGGTTTGATGGAGCCAACAGGACAACATCATCTGCAAAAAGCAGCGACGAGATCCTATGGTCCGCAAACCGGACTCCCTCCGGCCCCAGGCTGCGCCTAGAAATCCTGTCCATAAAGATAATGAACAGGACCGGTGACAGAGGGCAGCCCTGCCGGAGTCCAACACACACTGGGAACAGGTCTGACTTACTGCCGGCAATGCGAACCAAGCTCTTGAAATTACTACTGTAGTAATTAATTATGTGTGCCATTTTAATTGTGCTATTTTGCTGTAGATCCTTAATCTGTTACGCTGCCTCAGAAGTCTCAAATCAGTTTCACGAGGTGCCTTCATGCACAAACGCTGCCGTACAAGTCATTCTCTTATAAGACAGTGAGGCAGCAAGACAGCTACCTAGGTTTTCGGACGCAGCCATTGAATCACTTCAAAACAGCATTTTATCATTGGAAACTCCAAAAATAGATCAACCCAAAATCCATGTTTAAAGTGGAAATGAGCCAATTCGGTACACACATTTAACAGCCCGATACCTACAAAAAAGTCTCTTGAAGCAAAATCTCAAAACCGAACAGGAAGTCAGATATTTTGAATTAACTTGCCATTTCCAGACGTTGTACTTTAATACATTTCTCCTAGAGCTTTAATCAGATCAACATCATATTTGGTCCGTCTAATCTAAAGGCCTTTGCGAGGTTAAATTACGAAGATCTAGAGTTTTTGCTGTGGTGGCCTCGATGTTTTGCGATGAAAGAGGAAGTTCTTGTAACTCAGGTATGCAATGTCCGATCTGCCCCAAACTTCACGTTTTATTAGAGTCCTGGCCTGAAGACATCAACATGGCAATATTCAGTTAGTCATAGCGCCACCTGCGGGCAACAGGAAATAACATGTTTTATACTGTCATTAGGATTGATTTTAAGGTTTTAATGCTTGCTTATAAATCTTTAAATGGCCTAGCACCAACTTACCTTTCTGACCTTATACAATTGCACATCCCATCAAGGTCTCTGAGGTCTGCTGATCATATGCTGCTGACAGTTCCTAGAGTAAGACTAAAGCACAGGGGTGATCGTGCCTTTACAGTAGCTGCCCCTAAACTCTGGAACTCACTACCTTTGTCTGTGAGGATAGCCCCTAATTTAACTGCTTTTAAAACTAGTCTTAAAACATATTTCTATTCTTTGGCGTTTAATACAGTCTGAGAGCTGTGGTTTTTTTTGTTTGTTTCCTAATTCGTAATGTTTTGTATATTGCCCATTTTTATTGTTGTTGTTTGTTTTATGACCCTTTTATATGTACAGCACTTTGGTCAACTACTGTTGTTTTTAAATGTGCTTTAGAAATGAATTAAACTTGAAACTTCTCATAGACATTTAACCAGAATCACATCATATATAGTCAGTCTAATCTTAAGGCCTTAGTGATGCTACTTTGCAAAGATCTTGAGTTTTCGTTGAAGGGTGTGTCTGTGGCAGCCTGACGTTTCGCCATGAAGGAAGAAGCTGTTGTAACTCAGGCATACTATGTCTGATCTGCCCCAAACTCCTAGCCTAAAGACATCTTTATGACAATATTCAGTTAGTCGTAGCGCCACCTGCTGGCAACAGGAAATGGCATGCTTTACATGTAATTCACCACCAGAAACACATTTCAATATGCCACAAAGTACCAAACATGCAAGACACGTTAAATCATGCAACACTTGGATAAATGCTAATGTATGCGATTAACGCCATGTAAAAGAAGTCGTTGTAACTCAGGCATACAATGTCAAATATAATATTTCTGGCCTGAGCACATCTATATCACAATATTCGGTTACGGAAAAAGCGCCACCTGTTGGCAGCAGGAAGCGTGCCACTTTGAAAATGACTTTGCCATAATTCTCCTGTATTTACTTGCTTATATGCATGTCGCCCACTATTCACTGTTTTCCTAAGGCCAACGGGTGGCGGTTAGCCCAGGTGCGAGGGCCCTTTCATCGCTGCTTGCAGCTTTAATTAACATTACATTTGCGAGTATGACTCTCACTCGGCTTGTGAATGAGTATAACTTGCACACAGCCACTTAAAAACTGTTCACAAGCTTCTATGGGTTTGATTTTGGTTGTCATTTGTTGAAATAAATTTTTTAAAAATAGTGTGTCGGTGTCTGTCCGCTGAATGCCCAACCGATTCTCCTCCATTGCCATATGGGAAAGTGAATATTTACACCCTACCCACAAAGAAATGGATCGACTTCTGTCAGCTTGTTGAACACATTTATTTATTTGGACATTTTCTAGCATATGATGGCTGAAGTAGCAGCACGACACTGTTCTCATGCCAGATCAACATTGTAAACGGAATTCTACAAAACACCAAATTATCATTCAATGGGATAAAATATCTTCTCTTCCCTGCAAACGATACCATGAAGAATGTTAATATTTAACCAAGTCAAAAACAAATAAGGTAAGCAGGTTCCATATTCATTTCAGTATCAGCAGACGCAAAATGCTATAAAAAGGTGACAAAAAAAAACGATACAAGTTACGTAAATGATAAAAGCTCATTCTGGTTTCTCGGTTTGATAGATTTGAGCAACCATAACAATGCAAAAAATAGGAATTTTGAGTTTGTATTAGGACTCCTATATAGTAAATTACTCCTTGCCCTCCAGCCGCATTTTGCGTGCAGCAATGACGTCATGTGCAAACAACCTATAGAGAAGGCATAGGACGTAGCGTAAGCTTTGTGAACTGCGAGAGTTTTATCCTTTTAACATTTAAGAGGCTGTTGTTTCGACCTTGATTTATTGCAATAGAGCTGTTCAATTTCATTTTGATTTTAGAAAATAATGAATCAATCAATCAAATAAATTTCTTATTTTCACTGACATTTCTGAACTAGTGCATCTTCCAAACCTAAATTCAGCATGAGTAAAAACTTAAGTACTATAAAAGTCTCAGATACTCCAAGACTTTTACTCAAGTTGTATTAGAATTGGTGACTTGTAACTTGTAATAGAATAATTTTTGCTGTAAGGTATCTGTACTTTTATTCAAGTATGGTTTTCAGGTACTCTTTACACCTCTGCTCTTTCCACAGTGACGACTTCTAAAACAGCTCCCCTTTCCAGTGAATTTTCTTGTGGCCCTTAAGGTTACCTATAAATCTAAAACTCTTTCCACACTGATCACATATGAATGGCTTCTCTCCAGTGTGAATATTCATGTGGTGATACAGGGTCAATTTATGTGTGAAACTCTTTCCACACTGATCACATGTAAAAGGCTTCTCTCCAGTGTGAATTCTCATGTGTTGCCTGAGCCTTCGTTCCCGTGTGAAACCATTCCCGCACAGAGTGCAGGTGTAAGGCTTTTCTCCAGTGTGAGTGCTCATGTGGGCTATAAGGCCTTCTTTTCGACTGAAACTCTTTCCACACTTTTGGCAGGTGTGAGGCTTTTCTCCAGAATGAATTCTCATGTGGGCTTTAAGGTTTCCTGTCTCATTAAAACTCTTTCCACACTGTTGGCAGGTGTAAGGCTTTTCGCCAGTGTGAATTCTCATGTGGACTTTGAGTTTTCCCTTTTTACTGAAACTTTTTCCACACTGTTGGCAGGTGAATGGGCTCTCTCCAGTGTGATTACTCATGTGGGCCATAAGGCTTTCTTTTCGACTGAAACTCTTTCCACACTCTTGACAGGTATGAGGTTTTTCTCCAGTGTGAGTTCTCATGTGGGCTGTAAGGTTTCCTTTGTCACTGAAACTCTGTCCACACTGTTGGCAGGTGTGAGGCTTTTCTCCAGTATGAATTCTCATGTGGACTTTATGGCTTCCTTTTCTACTGAAACTCTTTCCACACTGTTGGCAGGTGAATGGGCTCTCTCTAACGTGAATTCTGATGTGAGCTATCAGGTTTCCTTTATGACTGAAACTCTTTCCACATTGTTGGCAGGTGTAAGCCTTTTCTCCAGTGTGAATCCTCATGTGGACTTTAAGGCTTCCTTTTTGTGTGAAACTCTTTCCACACTGTTGGCAGGTGAAAGGTTTCTCTCCAGTGTGAATTCTCATGTGGACTTTAAGCTTGTCTTTATGTGTGAAACTCTTTCCACACTGTTGGCAAGTGAAGGGACTCTCTCTAGTGTGAACTCTCAAGTGGACTTGAAGGTTTCCATGTTGATTAAAAGTCTTTCCACTTTTAGTTTCTGTCTTTTGAGCTCCTTTTTGTTCATGACTCGCCTCTTTCAGTGCCATTAGGTCTAGGGCAAAAACAGACATAAAACAATTTAGACATTTAAAGCATCAAAATCAACAACATGTATGATCTATACCCTATCCTATCCTATCCTATCTTATGGATCAGGGATGGGCAGCTTTGGTACTGGAGGACCACTCTTTTGCAGAGTTAAGTTTCATCCCTAATCAAATACACCTGCCCTTAATTTTCAAGCATTCCTGAAGACTTAAGGCTGATTTATACTTCTGCGTCGCGTGTACCCCGTAGGTATGGCGTAGGCTGCGAGTGCCACACATAGACTACGATGTAGCCTGACGTGCACCTCTTCGAAAATGTAACAATGCGTCAATTCTACATGGACCGCAAGCCCTATGATTGGTTTGCTGACTTGCTGCTTCTCTGCCGCCTCTATTTGTAAGCTTCTCTGACAACGTACATGACAAGCTGCTTCTTCTTTGGCTTTGGCCTTGATACTCAACATGACCGTGGACACTGCCTACCAGTGGTCTGCATGCATGTCAATGCGGACAATGACGCAGAAGTATAAATGATAACAGACGCATAGCCTACAGTGCAGAGGCTCCGGCGTAGGTCTGACACAGAAGTATAAATCAGCCTTTACGATTAAATAATGGGGTTGGGTTAAATTTTGCAGGTGTGTTTGATCAGGGATGGAGCTAATCTTTGCAGAATAGAGTCCCTCCAGGACCAGAGTTGCCCATCCCATCTATAGGCCTTATACTCAATACACCAGTGGTTTTTAAACCTGGTCCAAAGGGACCCACCACTGCACATTTTGTATGTATCCTTTATTTTTCACATCTGGTTAAGATCATCAGCTTGTTAGAAGATTGCTGACATTGATGGAGGAATTTGCAAACTACAATTCCTGTTCATCACTGAAAAGTGCTTTACTATTCAATAAGTAAAAGAAGATTTGTTGTTGTAATGATGTCAGACATAGCACACACAGGGACGAGGGAAGTTTTTGGGGGCAGTCGTGGCCTAATGGATAGAGAGTCGGACTTGTAACCCAAAGGTCATGGGTTCGAGTCTCAGGTCCGGCAGGGATTGTCGGTGAGGGGAGTGAATGTCCAGCGCTCTCCCCACCCTCAATACCACGACTGAGGTGAGACCCTTGAGCAAGGCACCGTACCCCCAACTGCTCCCCGGGCGCCGCAGCAATGGCTGCCCACTGCTCCGGGTGTGTGTTCACGGTGTGTGTGTTCACTGCTGTGTGTGTGCACTTGGATGGGTTAAATGCAGAGCACAAAT
>RJVU01038001.1:21774-76981 GCA_003731715.1 Anabarilius grahami | reverse complement strand
GTTAAAAAATGATCATGCAGCACATACAGACTATTTAAATCTATTTGCTATACGTTTCGCCACACTAAGCAGTGTTTCTCTATTTATAAATACCCACCTTCCACAACACAGCAGCAGCATGGCTACAAGACCTACCGGGGCGCCAGCTACGCATGAGCATCCAGCAGTTTCAACATAACCCACGCGATGTGATTGGGCTTTATTTAAAGCCTGACTCGGCTCTACCTCCGCTTTTAGGAACGTGAAATGCCGATGATTGTGACAAAGAATTCTTCAAATTTTGTAGGTACTTCCGTGCTTTTATAATTTCATAGCTCCTCGCCGTCTGCACCCTCAGACAAAACAAGATAATTGAATATGTCAACATATGTGACTGCTGGCCATTGTTTCATATCATCAATCCAGGAGGTGGCGCTGGTCAACTTCGTAGGATGAGGAACAGACAAAGTTACGATGTTTATGGCCATCGGTTGTTGACATTATGGACATTAAAATGAAGTAAAACAGATTACAACAACCTTATTTTCAGAGATGTTCAAGTAACTTTAACGCCTAACTGACTAAACGCATAAAGTTGCGAACTTTATGCGAAGTCTTGAGCATCCTCCCTGCGCACATGCGCAAAGTATAATGGGTAATTTAGCGTTCTGTGAAAAAGGTGGATACTCAGCAATGAGTGTGTGTGAGAGCAGCTTATAAAGTGTGACTGATGGGAAACAGGTGTGAATGTGATCAGCGCTCTAGCTCTACAGTAAGTGCACTTGAAGGAGCGAATGAAGCGACTGAGTGAATTCAGACACTTTTCTGTAAAATTATACTTCTGTATACTCTCTATTTCTGTAGAGCTGGACATTTTAATAATGATCAAATTCAGCTGTGAGAATAAAACCAACCTGTTTGTTCCTCAGTCTCTTCATGTTTCACTCTGAATGTTTCTTCAATCTTCACATCTTCAGTCTCTTCCTCTTTAATAAAAACGTCTTCAGTCTCCTCTTTAATAAACACCATCTTTATGTCTTCACTCTCTTCCTCTTTAATAAACGCCATCTTTAAGAAGAGAATAATTAACAGAGTTAATGGTCTAACATGATTTTTTATTTTTTTTTTAAAACACACTAAAAACTAACACTGCAAATTAATAGACTTCATATTTAGGCATTTATGACTGATGAAAACAAGATTAGTTAGTTTGTTAGTGTTTGTTGTTCTCGTTCATGTTCACTGTTCACATGCACATGATTCACTGAATCATTTTTCAAAGTGTTTGATTCAATTGACTCGGAGTTGAAAAGTTCAGTTTCTCCATCATGACTCTCCAGAGACTGAACTCGTGTTCATGATAAACTTATTTATGATATATAGAGAGAGAAATGAGACGCAGTTTTACTGTTTCTCGTCAGTGGATGAGTTTTACTCACACAAATATCCTTCATTACAGTTAGATAAATAAATAAACATTAAATAGTAAATAAACGAATTTACCATCGCTTGTTTAAAACAAAACACACAACTATTAATCTTTGAACAGTTTCTATCGATTTAAAAATTCTTAAAAACAAACCTTTCTTCAGCAGAATCACAGCAGATGCAGGAGCTCGGCGCAATCTTATGACGTCATGTCGTCACTCCAAAATAAAAGTCCTGTTCTCACGCTGCATTGTCTACAATCACGTCGTCACTCCAAAATAAAAGTCATGTTCTCACGCTGCATTGTCTACAATCACAGAAGTGCATTGAAATCTAACTGTTTTACCATCTTTGTATTTAAATTAAAAACAGTGATATGATACAAACAAACATGTTAAAAAGGTTGTATGAGTTCATTCATGTGTTCGAACTGAAACACATTAAATGTCAAAGTCAGTGTGAATTGGCTTAATAAAAAATTAAAGTTAGAGTGTTTTACCTACAGACACACACACACACATATTTATATATATAAATAATATAATAATTATATACATAATATTAATTTGAGTCTAAAAATGGTAAAATGTGTAGAAAGTTATCTTTCAAGTCATTAAAGGGGACCTAATATGCAAAATTCAAAACAATACCTAAACTATACCTGTTCTATCTCCATCTATAATGTCATTATAGAGAACACAAATCTGACATCACGCCGCATTGAGTTCTGGGTAACTTCTTATGTTTATCCACCATATTGACAGGATCGCACAGCTTTTCCCTCATTGCATTGTTGGGAACGCTCCAAATATTTGTTTGCACATTTGGCTTGCTTATCAGTCTGTTTAGTTTTTCTGATGGCGGATGAAGCGTTTATTGAATCTCCTTCGCACACATTGTTAGAAAAATGTACGAAGGAACAGCTATTAAAAATTGCTGCACATTATGAAATAGGTGTCCCTGATAAAAAACTCAAGGAAAATATTAAAGGTGCCCTAGAACTGAAAATTGAATTTATCTTGGCATAGTTGAATAACAAGAGTTCGGTACATGGAAATGACATACAGTGAGTCTCAAACTCCATTGTTTCCTCCTTCTTATGTAAATCTCATTTGTTTAAAAGACCTCAGAAGAACAGGCGAATCTCAACATAACACCGACTGTGACGTAACAGTCGGTATCATTAATAGGGGTGTAACCAGGGCTTTACATTAACATTTTTGCACACCAGCCACTGTGGCTAGTTGTTTTTCAAAGTTATACTCAGCATTTTAACTGGCCAAAATTTTTGATGTTGGTAAATTACATTTTATATGATTAAAGTTGACTTTGTTATGCTTAAATTTCTTTATTTTGAGTCATTTTACTTGATTTAGAAGATTTAAAACTGTAAAAACCCTTTCAAACTTTTAAATGCAGATTGACCACCCAAATCAAGACTACATTGTATATCAGCTGGTATGTACAGGTGGGCAAGGAGTG
This sequence comes from Anabarilius grahami, assembly GCA_003731715.1. Lineage (NCBI taxonomy): Eukaryota > Metazoa > Chordata > Actinopteri > Cypriniformes > Xenocyprididae > Anabarilius > Anabarilius grahami. Next base: position 74,092 of record RJVU01038001.1, on the reverse strand, counting down.
GACAATATGAGCATGGGCTAATATGAGATAAGTTATTTGTGTTAGGAATGGAATTCGTGTCATAGACAAAGCTCACACAATCTGTCGTAACTGTCTCACAAAACTTACTTATATGACAGGAAACACGTCTAATATGCAAGCGCATCTCCGGAGACATCACCCCAACATTGATATTAGCGGCACACGTTAGAAGCCTCAAAAGCAGGAAACTTTTCCCACTGCCTTCAGAATGAAGCTACAAGCTAACTCTGACCGTGCTCAAACAATTACAAAGGCAATAGGTGTTTTCATGGCACTAGATATGCGGCCGTTTTCCGTTGTTGAGAATGACGGATTCACGCATTTGCTAAGTGTGTTGGAGCCCAGATACCAATTACCGAGCCGACCGCATTTCAGTCAGAATGTGCTGCCTCACCTCTACAACGAAGTAAAAGCCAAACTAGTGGAGGACCTGAGTTATGCTAAATTCATTGCTTTAACTATGGACGGGTGGACCTCCCGTGCAACTCAGTCTTTCATGACGATCACGGCGCACTACATTACGGACAACTGGGTAATTAAAAATCCGGTTCTGCAAACACGCGCTGTCTATGAAAGCCACACAAGTGATCATCTGTCAGAAATACTACAGGCAGCTGTAGCAGAGTGGAAAATCGACAGAGAAAATGCCACTATTCCTGTGACAACAGATAACGCTAAAAACATTGTTAATGCAGTTGAAGCAGCCGGTTTTTCACCAAATATACGATGTTTTGCGCACACAGTTAATCTGGCATCACAGAAGGGAATGGGGGTTAACCAGATGTCACGGCTTTTAGGCAGAGTGCGAAAGTGCGAAAAAGGTGACCACCTTACTGCTTAAGAGGGGATAGAGAAGAAGTACTGGGCAGGGAGTAGTGTGCTAAGCAAATGGGATTGCGGTTTTGGCCACTTGAGAGTTTGTGCACGCAACAGGAAGTAAGTGCGCATGACCGTCCCATGTCTTAAAAATACCCAAGTGCAGTGCCCTTAATGCACACTAAACTTGAGTGAACATCCATGACATGCGGAGTCCCTCGAGGTTCAATACTTGCACCCCTCCTGTTCAACCTATATGCTGCCACTAAGCCAAATAATGAGAAAGAACCAAATTGCATATCACAGCTATGCAGATGACACCCAGATTTACCTAGCCCTATCACCTAACGACTACAGCCCCATTGACTCCCTGTGCCAGTGCACTGATGAAATAAAAAATTGGATGTGCCTAAACTTCCTTCAGTTAAACAAAGACAAAACTGAAGTCATTGCGTTTGGAAACAAAGATGAAGTTCTCAAAGTGAACACGTACCTTCACTCTAGGGGTCAAACAACTAAAAATCAAGTCAGGAATCTTGGTGTGATTTTGGAGACCTGAGTTTCAGTAGCCATGTAAAGACAATAACTAAATCAGCATATTATCATTTCAAAAATATTGCAAGAATTGGAGAGTTTTCATGCTTTCATCACCAGCAAAAGCTTTTAGCTGTTACGCCAGCCGCAGCTGGAACCAGCTTCCAGAAGAGATCAGGTGTGCTCCAACGGTAGCCACATTCAAATCCAGACTCAAAACACATCTTTTTATCTATGCATTTGCTGATTGAGCACTGTGCTATGTCCAAACTGTTTTGCACATTATTTTACATGTATTATCTTTTTATTCTTTTAATTATTTTTCTTGTTTTTATTTCTTTTTTAATGCATTTTATTTCTGACTTTTAATGCATTTTAAATCTTGCTGTCTGGTTGAAAGAGCTGGGAGAATTAGGAAGTAAGTGATTAGGTTAAAATTTGGTAAATTTGGATAAGGGGACAAACCATGATGGTTGGGGCTATCTGACTCTGTTGTACGTAGAAGGGCTTTCCAAGGGGAATTGAGATCAGTTGCAAAGGCAACGTGATTAATACATTCTGGAAATCAAAACACATCGGTTGGGGCACTTTCCAAAGGGGAAATTTGAACTGCATTGCATAGTTAAGATATCTCAGAAAGGGGGATTGGGGCTGTGTGGCGCAGTTTGATGTGTCTTGGCAAAAGGGGAGATTGAAACTGTGTGTATCAGTTCCAAGTGCCTTAACAGGCAGAGTTAGGCTCTGGGAGAATTAAATGTGAGGAAGATCCATTTAGATCCACTCTGACGGACAACAAAAAACTCCCTGAAACTTCCTAACTCTTCCATTTAGATGGCAGAATTCTCTGTTTTTAATGTTATCTCTTTCTTATGCATTCCATTTTTATTATTATGTATTTGGTTCTTTTTTTAAGCACTCTGAATTACCATTGTGTATGAAATGTGCTACAAATAAAATTGCCTTGCGAGTGGATAACATCCCGGGGCATCAAAATGTGGGGGCAGGGGCTGAGGCCCGGGGAATGGAGACTCCACCCCGAGGTGGTGGAGCTCATATGGAAAAACTTCGGTCGAGCAGAAGTCGACCTTTTTGCTTAGAAAGAAACGACTCATTGCCCTATGTGGTTCTCTCTCACTCTTCCAGCCCCTCTGGGTCTGGACGTCATGGTGCAGACGTGGTCGAGGGTACCTCTGTACGCATTTCCCCCGATTGCTCTACTCCTAGGAGTTCTGGAGAGGGTTCGCCGGGACAGGATCCATCTCATATTGGTTGCCTCGTTCTGGCCAACCCGAGTCTGGTTTGCGGACCTTGTGTCTCTTCTCGACAGCTCTCCTCTGGAGATCCCCGTCAGACAGGACCTCCTGTCTCAAGCAGGCAGCACAATACTTCACCCCCACCCAGAGTTGTGGAAACTGTGGGCCTGGCCTCTGAGGGGGCTAGGCTCATAGAATCCGGTCTCTCAATCGAAGTTGTGGAGACCATACTCCACTCCAGAGCTCCCTCCAGAGGGAAGTTGTATGCCTATAAATGGAAGTTGTTTTCTACCTGGTGTAGACAACGTCAGTTGGACCCTGTCTATTGTTCTGTCAGCTTAGTGCTGCAATTTCTTCAAGAAAAGTTCTCGGATGGTTCATCTCCTTCCACCTTAAAAGTTTATGTAGTGTCTATATCCGTCTATCATGCACCTTTGGGTGACTCTTCAGTGGAAAGAGATAACCTAGTAATGCGCTTTCTTTGTGGTACTCTGAGGCTTAGGCCTTCACTACGTACGAGGACTCAGGCCTGGGACCTGACTGTTGATTTGGAAGGGTTAGCATCCACTCCCTTTGAACCTCTAGAGGAAGCTTTGGAAAAGTTTCTTATCTTAAAAAGTAGCATCTTCCTGCTAGCTATCTCATCTCTCAAAAGAATTGGAGATCTTCAAGCACTTTCGGTTGCTCTGGAACTTGCGCCTGGTATGTTTAAGGCTTCTCTTCATCCTAGACCTGGTTGTATACCTAAGGTCCCCAAAAACCACTTGTTTATGAATCTACTGGACAGCCTTCTCCTTTGGCTGTCAGGGCACATTCTACTAGGGGTATGGCTGCCTCAAAGGCTTTAACCTCGGGGGTCCCCTTCCATGATGTGATGCGGCTGGGTGGTCCTCTCAAAATACGTTCATCAGGTTTTATAACCTTGACTTAGGCTCCACTCTGGGATCTGCTGTGCTCTCGTCTCAAGATATTAGACAGGCACTTGGCATTATGGCGTAGTTGGGATAGGGTTCCCAATGCATCTTGATGCAGCTCGAAGTTCCCATGAAAGGGAACGAGATGCTCCGTTGCCTTGTCATACTCCCTGTGAGCGCATTGCTTCAGCCAATTAGAAGCTAGCTTTCTTTGTTCTGGGTATGCTTTATAGTTTCCTGGTCTGTGATGCCACCCGCCTCTGATGTTTAATCATGCTATTGGTTTGATTTCACAAGTGCTTCATCACGCAATTATGCAGGAGCGTTTCCAATGCGTCTCGACGCAGAGTCTCGTTCCCTATTCAGGGAACCAGGGTTACACAAGTAACCCGAGACATTTTATTGTTGCCTATATACAAAAATCTTAGTTATCTCGGATTTAAAAACCTAGCTAGCCTCTGTTTTGTTTGACAACACTTCGAACGTCAACAGGAAGTTTCTCCAACCAGGATCGCGTAGAGGACCTTTAATATAGTTAAAAATTACGAATTTTGGACCCTTGCCATATTTCTTTCTAAAAAGTAAAGTAACAGGCCACTGTAAAAAAAAAACACAGCTTTTCGTACAGATTGAAAGTCGCCACATTATGAATTAGCACAGCATGAATTGTTCAAATTCAAAACTTTCCCTATAATAATAATAATAATTAAAACAAAACAAAATGTGGAATTTGAGCCAAAAATATTTCAGGGAGAAAGAAAGTAAGTGGTTTTCACATATGAAAGTGATATTCTGCATATTTAATTCATACATAATTATCATGTTCTACAAGTGACTACACACACAAAATGATATACAGACCATACACCCACAGGCATGCCCAAGAGAAAACACATATTAAAGGATTAGTTCACTTTCAAATTAAAATTTCCTGATGTCATCCAATATGTTTGTCTTTTTTTCTTCAGTCGAAAAGAAATTATGCATTTTGATTAAAACATTCCAGGATTATTCTGGATAGGATTATAATGGTTGAAAAATTAGTTTCAGTGCAGCTTCAAAGGGCTTTAAACGATATCAGATGACGAATAAGGGTCTTATCTAGCAAAATGATGTATATACTTTATAAACACAAATGATCACCTTGCAAGTGCTTCCGCCATCCGTATTCTTCAAAAAGCTTGCGCTGCATGTCCTACACCTTCCCTATTCAAATTACGGATCTAACACTTCTTCAACTCATACTCTTGGGTCCTGTTCACTGCCATTATAAAGCTCAGATGCAACAGGATATTTATTAATATTTCTTCAATTACGTCCATCAGAAAGAATTTAGTCATATACTAATGGCGTGAGGGCCAGTAAAGCAAAGTAAACTAATCTTTTAAAGCTGTAATCCTTCACTTTTGGCGCTCTAGCAGTTAATAAACAAAACAGCATGCATCCTTGAGGAACATTGTAGCCGGAGCTACTTCTTTCTGTTTATATCTATGGCGGTTCACGCAGTTACTAGTGGTTTCTACTAGACCGGTCTAAAATAGTCTGAATATAAACACTTATTATAAGTATACCATAATGATTCAGTATTAGACAAAAACACAGTTCGGAAAATAGATTCATGTTGTACATTCTCATTATATAATTTTTGTACATTTTGAACACAAAAAAGTTAGACAGCAGCTTTAAGTACAGTTAAGACCTTTACCCAAGTTGTATTAGAATTGGTGACTTGTAATGGAGTAATTTTTGCTGTAAGGTATCTGTACTTTTACTCAAGTATGGTTTTCAGGTACTCTTCACACCTCTGCTCTTTCCACAGTGACGACTTCTAAAAGAGTTATTTTTCAAGTGAATCCTCATGTGGCCCTTAAGGTCACCTTTAAATCTGAAACTCATTCCACACTGACCACATGTAAATGTCTTCTCTCCAGTGTGAATTCTCATGTGGACATTAAGGCTTCCTTTTTGACTGAAACTCTTTCCGCATTGTTTGCAGGTGTAAGGCTTTTCTCCAGTGTGAATTCTCATGTGGACTTTAAGGCTTTCTTTATGACTGAAACTCTTTCCACATTGTTGGCAGGTGTGAGGCTTTTCTCCAGAATGAATTCTGATGTGGCCTATAAGGCTTCCGTTTTGACTAAAACTCTGTCCACATTGTTGGCAGGTGTAAGGCTTTTCTCCAGTGTGAATTCTCATGTGGACTTCAAGCCTTACTTTATGTGTGAAACTCTTTCCACACTGTTGGCAGGTGTAAGCCTTCTCTTGATTGTGAATTCTCATGTGAACTATAAGGTTCCCTTTATGTCTGAAATTCTTTCCACACTGTTGGCAGGTGAAAGGTTTCTCTCCAGTGTGAGTTCTCATGTGGACTATAAGGCTTCTTTTATGACTGAAACTCTTTCCACATTGTTGGCAGGTGTAAGGCTTTTCTTCAGAATGAATTCTGATGTGGCCTATAAGGCTTCCGTTTTGACTGAAACTCTGTCCACATTGTTTGCACGTGTAAGGCTTTTCTCCAGTGTGAACTCTCATGTGGACTTCAAGGCTTACTTTATGTGTGAAACTCTTTCCACACTGTTGGCAGGTGTAAGGCTTCTCTTGATTGTGAATTCTGACGTGAACTATAAGGTTCCCTTTATGTCTGAAATTCTTTCCACACTGTTGGCAGGTGAAAGGTTTCTCGCCAGTGTGAATTCTCATGTGGACTTTAAGGTTTCCCTTTACAGTAAAACTCTGTCCACATTGTTGGCAGGTGAAAGGTTTCTCTCCTGTATGAATTCTCATGTGGACTTTAAGGGTTTCTTCACATGTTAAACTCTTTCCACACTGTTGGCAGGTGTAAGGTTTTTCTCCAGTGTGAACTCTCAAGTGGACTTGAAGGTTTCTATGTTGAACAAAACTCATTCCACACTGTTGGCAGGTGAAATAACTTTTAGTTGCTGCCTTTTGAGCTCTTTTTTGTAAGGAAGTATTTTTAGCCTGTGTCGATCTTTCTCCAATCATGAAATCCTGATGTTCATCATAATGTTCTTTCTCTTCTTCCCTTTCATTAAGTTCATGACTCGCCTCTTTCAGTGTCATTAGGTCTAGGACAAAAAAAACAAAAAACAATTTAGACATTTAATGCATAAAAACCAACAACATGCTCTTTACCACGGTGAACTAAAATGTGCTTTTAATATACTACCTCTGTATTTAAAAATATATTTAGTTACCACTTGTAGTACACTATGAGTTCAAATGTACTATAAGTACAAACCCGATTCCAAAAAGTTGGGACACTGTACAAATTGTGAATAAAAACAGAATGCAATGATGTGGAAGTTTCAAATTTCAATATTTTATTCAGAATACAACATAGATGACATATCAAATGTTTAAACTGAGAAAATGTATCATTTTAAGGGAAAAATAAGTTGATTTTAAATTTCATGGTATCAACACATCTCAAAAAAGTTGGGACAAGGCCATGTTTCCCACTGTGTGGCATCCCCTCTTCTTTTTATAACAGTCTGCAAACGTCTGGGGACTGAGGAGACAAGTTGCTCAAGTTTAGGAATAGGAATGTTGTCCCATTCTTGTCTAATACAGGCTTCTAGTTGCTCAACTGTCTTAGGTCTTCTTTGTCGCATCTTCCTCTTTATGATGCGCCAAATGTTTTCTATGGGTGAAAGATCTGGACTGCAGGCTGGCCATTTCAGTACCCGGATCCTTCTTCTACGCAGCCATGATGTTGTAATTGATGCAGTATGTGATCTGGCATTGTCATGTTGGAAAATGCAAGGTCTTCCCTGAAAGAGACAACATCTCTTTCATATCAGGGAGCATATGTTGTTCTAGAACTTGGATATACCTTTCAGCATTGATGGTGCCTTTCCAGATGTGTAAGCTGCCCATGCCACACGCACTCATGCAACCCCATACCATCAGAGATGCAGGATTCTGATCTGAGAACTGATAACAACTTGGGTTGTCCTTGTCCTCTTTAGTCCAGTATGGTTTTCCGGCCTTGACCCTTACATACAGAGATTGTTCCAGATTCTCTGAATCTTTGGATGATATTATGCAATGTAGATGATGTTTAAAATAGAAAATACATTTTTTGAGCGAGATGCTAACGGTCTCATCAGATTCAATGAACTTACAGATTCATCAGATTCAGTACACTAAGCTATGCTAAAAGTGGAACCGTCAGACCCGGAGATCGGCTGAATGGATTCGAAAACGGTAAAACTCAACTGTTTAACTCTCTAGGGGAGTTGGAAAATGAAAAAAAAAAAGTGTTCTTTTAAATAAAATTTTTCAAGGTACAATGGTACTGTTATAAGAGAAAATTTCAAGTTTTGTTCAGTTATGGCACCACCGAGTAGAACAGTCCCACCGCTTTTTTTTTTTTTTTACAGTCAAGCTTGGTAAAAATATCTAATTTCATTTATGAGTTACAGACATTTACATTTTTGAGCACATGTCCAGAAAACTACCAATGTCCGATTTTATTTTTACACTTACAATCAAAATTTTGACTTTTGGCTTGAAATATTAATGGGCTAGTAATAAAAATTCTGTCATCTATTCATCATTATGTTTTTCCAAACCTGTACAAGTTTCTTTCTTCTGTTAAACACAAATTTTGAAGAATTTTGGTAACCAGATAGCTGACAGTTGCAATTGACATCCATAGTACTTTCGTCCTATTGAGGAAGTCAATGGGGGCCGTCAACTGTTTGGTCAAGATTCTACAAAAAGTACCCTATATTGCCAAAAAGTATTGGGACACCCTTCCAAATCATTGAATTCAGGTGTTCCAATCACTTCCATGGCCACAGGTGTATAAAATCAGGCACCTAGGCATGCAGACTGCTTCTACAAACATTTGTGAAAGAATGGGTCGCTCTCAGGAGCTCAGTGAGTTCAAGCGTGGTACTGTGATAGGTTGGCACCTGTGCAATAAGTCCATTCATGAAATTTCTTCACTACTAAATACTGTCAACTATCAGTGGTATCATAACAAAGTGGAAGCAATTGGGAACAACAGCAACTCAGGGACGAAGTGGTAGGCCACGTAAAATCACAGAGCGGGGTCAGCGCATGCTGAAGCACACGCAGAAGTCGCCAACTTTCTGCAGAGTCAATAGGTACAGACCTCCGAACTCCATGTGGCCTTCAGATTAGCTCAAGGACAGTGCGTAGAGAGCTTCATGGAATGGGTTTCCATGGCCGAGCAGCTGCATCCAAGCCTCATATCACCAAGTGCAATGCAAAGCATCGGATGCAGTGGTGTAAAGAACACCGCCACTGGACTCTAGAGCAGTGGAGACGTGCTCTCTGGAGTGACGAATCATGCTTCTCTGTCTGGCAATCCGATGGACAAGTCTGGGTTTGGTGGTCGCCAGGAGAACGGTACTTATCTGACTGCATTGTGCCAAGTGTAAAGTTTGGTGGAGGGGGGATTATGGTGTGGGGTTGTTTTTCAGGGGTTGGGCTTGAACCCTTAGTTCCAGTGAAAGGAACTCTTAATGCTTCAGCATACCAAGACATTTTGGACAATTTCATGCTCCCAACTTTGTGGGAAGAGTTTGAGGATGGCCCCTTCCTGTTCCAACATGACTGCGCACCAGTGCACAAAGCAAGCTCCATAAAGACATGAATGAGCAAGTTTGGTGTGGAGGAACTTGACTGGCCTGCACAGAGTCAACCTGACAGAACACCTTTGGGATGAATTAGAGCGGAGACTGCGAGCCAGGCCTTTTCGCCAACATCACAAATGCGCTTCTAGAAGAATAAATCACTTTAACACACTCCTAAACCTTGTGGAAAGCCTTCCCAGAAGACTTGAAGCTGTTAAAAGGTGGGCCAACTCCATATTAAACCCTGCGGATTAAGAATGGGATGTCATTAAAGTTCATGTGCATGTAAAGGCAGGTGTCCCAAAACTTTTGGTAATATAGTTTATTTTCTTTTGTGTTCAGCAAAAGAAATAAATTCATAAAGGTTTGGGACGACACGGGGGCGAGTAAATGATGACAGAATTTTAATTCTTGGGTGACCTATGCCTTTAAATGTTTAATGACTCATAAAATCCATGCTAATTTACTTAGTTTGACACAAAACTTTCTGAACTTATTTTAGTTTGTATCAGTACTTTTTGAACATTTACAGAATATTAACAAAAACATGTAAATGACAACCATTATAATTTTGACATTTCATACAATTTCACCTCAATCTTATTAATATTTCTAATCTACACCTGTACCACAAATGACAAGGTAAATATTTTTCCACCAGTTTCATCAAATATTATCAGTTCACTCTATTATACTTCAAAATGTTTTACACACTTCCCCTGCTGACTTTCCTCCATATGACACACACACATTAAATGATTATTGATGTAAAATGTTTAAATTAGGACTTATTTATTGCTTGATTTAACGTTCAGTTCCTGCTATTTATGTTCAGGTATGTTAAATGTTAGTACAGCACTTTTGAGCATGAACAGAAAAAAAATACTTTCATTGTTCTCCATTCATAAGTAGATATTGGGTTTAATGTTGCAGAAAATAATTATTTTATTTTAGCTACTTCTGTAATATTCGCTGTAAGATTACACTTCAGTATATGCTCTATTTCTGTAGAGCTGGACATTTTAATAATGATCAAAGGACTGAGTTCAGCTGTGAGAATAAAACCAACCTGTTTGTTCATCAATATCTTCATGTTTCACTCTGAATGTTTCTTCAGTCTCCTCTTTAATAAACTCAATCTTTATGTCTTCAGTCTCTTCCTCTTTAATAAACGCCATCTTTAAGAAGAGAATAATTAACAGTTGAGGTGTAACGTACACATATTCATACTGAACAGTTTCGGTTCAGGGCTTTCGGTATGGCGCTCGAAGCATTACATTGCAACATTAAGTTCTCCTATTAATCGCAATAAGCGCTGCATTTTGTTACTTTCGACAAGAAACAAAGTGCCATCCTTCAAATTCTGTCCACAAAATCATGAAATTTTAACAGAAAATGCCGTTTTGACACACTTTGTGATGTGACAGATCACTGTTAAAACCGGCAGCGCGAGCATCTCTTCCTCTTTAATACTAGTTACAGAATAAACATGAATGAACATCTGAAGGTATGTTGAAAGATACAGTACAACTTACTGAAACTGAAACACTGAGCGATTACATGAAATATGACAAAGACATCAATAAATCAGATTGTAAACAATATGTCATATAGCATTTACCTCAGAAAAGCCATTCAGTGTCCACAGCTTGTTAGTTCACCAGAGAAATGAACTTTTAGTTATAATTTAATTTAATGTATTTAAAGACAAAAACTCAATTTGTTCAGTAAACTACTGTTTAATAAAAAAAACACATACCACATATACCTGCTGTACAGAAAACCGTACCGAATCGTGACTTCAAAACCGAGGTAGCCTATAATTTATCCGTAAGAATCTTTTAGTCATAATTTAATGTATTTAAAGACACTTTGATGAAAACATGATTAGTTAGTTTGTTATTATTGATCATTGTCAATGTTTGAGCAGCACGAGTCGTGACTCACTGAATCATTTATCAAAGTGTTTGACTCAATTGACTCGGAGTTGAAAAGTTCAGTTTCTCCATCAGAGACTGAACTCGTGTTCATGATAAACTCATTTATGATATATATAGAGAGAAATGAGACGCAGGTTTACTGTTTCTCATCAGTGGATATGAGTTTTACTCACACAAATATCCTTCAGTTAGATAAAGCATTACAATGTTACATTAAATAGTAAATAAACTCATTTCACATCGCTTGTAAAAAATATTAAAAACTATTAAAACAGTTTCTATTTATTAAAACAGCTTAAATTCTTAAAACAAACCTTTCTCCAGCAGAAACACAACTGATGCAGGATCTCGGCGCAGTCTTATGACGTCACGTCGTCTCTTCAAAATAAAAGTCCTGTTCACACACTGCATTGAGAGTCCTGCTGACTGAGGCTCCTAGTTTATTCTGCTCTTTCACTATATATTGATAATAAAACTATTAAATCTATTGACTCTTTGTTGAATGTGTTCAGAGGAATTTTCTGCTTCACTCATAAAAATGTCACAATAGTAAAGTTTGCTTTTCTTCTTTGGTGTTTTACGACAATTAGCATCCAAAATGGGAATATCTCTCCATCATCTAGTGTCTGTATGGTTTGTACCTGATCTCAGACCAGTTTTATTAACTTATTAGTCATTTTAAGGACATGTTTGTATAATAAAAAAGAAGCGCTGTAGTTAATAGCCTCTTATTGGCCTGAAGCTCTCCATAAAACAAACAAAACAAGCCCCAGTTGGATTCCAGTTGTGGAATCCAACCATTCACCCATCTGAGGTAACGTAGTTAGCCTACTTTATTGAGTATTTCCATTTTATGCAACTTTACACATTTATTAATAGTAAATTTAAGATCATCATGTTTGCACCGAACAATATATTTCAGACCTAGTGGAGTAATAGTAATAATATCTAGGTCTGAATTGAAATATATATTGTACGTTTTAATGGCTCACGCTACAAACATAATGATCTTATAATAAATGATGCATTGCTGTGTCCGTTATCCCATAATTCACACTTTTGGACACTTTACTTTAACGGACATTAGACAACACTGCAAAATCAAGCTGTTATATTCATATTGTCCAACATTCCCAATTTTTCTGATGCATGTCCTTAATTTAATTTCATATGTTGGTAATAATTCAGTGTTTATAAGCCTTTTAAAGAATTTTAACCCAAACTGACTGGGTTTCTAGAGAGCAAAGGTTTTGTGAAAAAAGTGGAGGACTTGAACACAAAGTGTGTAAAATAAACTGTAAAAAGGATTTGATGATCACTAGTGATAGTATTTTATTCTGTGTTGTTGGATTTCAGCTTTAATGTACGTTTTGTTTTAACAAAGCAGCTGATATTGCCATAGAAAGTAGTGGACTGACGACTCGCTTTCACCACAAAATGGCGGAAACGCATGGCCGCTGCTGGGCGCCGGTGTTTCAATGGAACATCCTATTGAGTGTCGCTTCTTGTTAGTGTATATACACTCCGAGATTGTATATAATAGGGAGATAAGAGGGTCTGTATCTCTTACCATTGGAGAAAGCATAACGGCTAACTTAATCACATGCTCACCTCTCAGCCTATCGTGTAATGGCAGTGACATCAGTCGCAACATTCCCTAATCTGGTTTCTCTTAAAAAAAATACATTTTAATCAAGCTAAAATCTACATATAGTTCCCAAAGAAAGTATTTTTTTGTGTAAAACATGCTGAAGGTTGGCAAACAGGCTGTGGATTAATTAAATGATTAGCTATTTCCCCACAAAAGCTGTTTAATCAGCATAGTGAAGCCTCTCATCCATTGACTTCCATTGAAAAAACAGCCTCTGGTCTCATTCCCTGCCTACCGCCGGGGGTGGAGCGTAAGCATCAGCCGTTATGCTTTTTTGGCTAAACGTTGCAGTCTTGCCTTCCAGTGGCTTTGGTATATTCTTTGGCTTCATTCCACAGGGAAACGGAGAGGGTGCATTTGAAATCGCTCTCGAATTACATCAGCCCTCCTCGCGCCACGGTGAATCGCATTTCATCTTGATGATCCCCAAGACTTTTGGGAAAATACTCTGTGGACTTACGGGACAAAAGTTGAACTTTTTGGAAGGTGTGTGTCCCATTACGTCTGGCGTAAAAGTAACAGCATTTCAGAAAAAGAACATCATACCTACAGTAAAATATGGTGGTGGTGATAGTGTGATGGTCTGGGGCTGTTTTGCTGCTTCAGGACCTGGAAGACTTGCTGTGATAAATGGAACCATGAATTCTGCCGTCTACCAAAAAAATCCTGAAGGACCATGTCTGGCCATCTGTTAGTGACCTCAAGCTGAAGCAAACTTGGGTTCTGCAGCAGGACAATGATCCAAAACACACCAGCAAGTCCACCTCTGAATGGCTGAAGAAAAACAAAATGAAGACTTTGGAGTGGCCTAGCCAAAGTCCTGACCTCAATCCTATTGAGATGCTGCGGCATGACCTTAAAAAGACGGTTCACGCTCTCAAACCCTTCAATGTGGCTGAATTACAACAATTCTGCAAAGACGAGTAAATTCCTCCACAGCGCTGTAACAGACTCATTGCAAGTTATCGCAAACGCTTGATTGCAGTTGTTGCTGCTAAGGGTGGCCCAACCAGTTATTAGGTTTAGGGGGCAAGCACTTTTTCACACAGGGCCATGTGGGTTTGGATTTTGTTTTCCCTTCATAATAAAAACCTTCATTTAAAAACTGCATGTTGTGTTTACTTGTGTTATCTTTGATTCATGTTTAAATTTGTTTGATGATCTAAAACATTAAAGTGTGACTAACATGCAAAAAAACTTTCATACCACTGTATATCACAAGTTAAAAATGAAAAAGGATACAGAAGTATTACAGCTTTTACATTTCTGTGTGAAGTATTCTTATAATAAATGGAGTCACAAAATTTTGTTCTTTTAGTGATACGTTGCCTTGAAATCTTGACCTTTGGATTGTTTTCTGTGCTAAGACTCTGACAAAACAGGCATCCTTACACATGATTAATGCTCTGAAGGAGGACCTGAAAAAAAAAAAACCTGATCCGAACACAGCCCCACCACTTTATGACTCTGACTCAGACTCTGATGCAACAGCCATTGAGGTATTGCAATAAATAAATAAAAGTAATATGTTTATATTAAAGCAAATGTTGAAAACTTTACAGCTTGAGACGGAAAGTGAGGATGATGGGTCATCACAGTGCCCAAAAAAGAAAATGAAGCTTGATGAAGAAATTGTCAGTGCATTGAAAGGTATGCAAGGTGAAGTGCAGTTTGTTTTATAATTGATGTATTGGCAAGCTAGCTTTGGTGCATAAGGGGTTAGAAAGCAATGTTTTGATTTTGCGAAGCAGCAAGCAATGCGGAAACATGTGCATGATCGGTTGTCAGTTGGAAGAGGAAGGATGAAATTGGATAGAGGCAAGTATTTAAATTAGTATGCAAGATAAAAGTTTGATATAGACAGGACAGGTCAGGACATACACACATAAAAATAAATCATGTTAGTTACATTATTCAATGCACATTCACAAATATACTGGTATATTATTTTACATTAATGTAAAGTACATACTAATAGAACATAGATAAGGTCAAAATAAGACCTGTTACTTAACAGCCCGGCAAATATGGAAAATGCAACCTTTGGGTTCAAAAGTGTAATGTAAAAATGTAACAATGGTTTGGTTTGGCCATTTTATTGATGTAAACAATGAAATGTTTACCTGTTAATGACGACAACAATAATCCTCAATTGGCAATAAGAAATGCTAACCAGGATTAGACAATCTGTAAAATACAAACTAGTACAAGATCAACGTTGAGCTATTTTCTCAAACATTATCAGATGCCACACTTCACTTCAACCTCCAATTTTGAAGACTGCTGAAAATCATCATTTTTTGCCTTCATGTGGACAACAACACACTTTATACGGTAAGTACAGAATGACTTCTTTTTTTATAATACTACCAGATAAATAACCTCAGATATCACTTTACGACTAAACAGGTCACCTCACCTACCGTTCAATACTATGGGCTTGATTCATGATACATACTTAAGAATACATTTTTTCTTAACTGCTATATTCCTTTTATCTTATAACTTTACAAAAAATTAATATACAAAATACATATGTTAATAAAATGTTTAAAATTACTATTTGTATTCTTATATAATTAAAATTATTTAGATTACATATATATTTATATATAAATGTAAACAATTCTATTTAAAATATGTTCTGTCCGAATGACTTTTAATATAACACACGAAAACTTAATTGGTGTTTGTCTATTTTTTTTGCTCTATGACTCCCACTTTTGCCACATAAAAGAGCGCAATCAGAACAGAAGCTTGGTGATAATCTAAAGTTTTTACTTTACTTTTACATCACTGACCCAAATAATAACACTATAACTGTTTCAAGGTTAAAACATAACAAAACTTAGCCAACATATTGGGATACATGTCTTTTGAATATCTAGCCTTACTTTAATGTGTTCGGTATAAAATACATAACCATTATATACATTCATTCTTTAAACTACACGACACATAAAACAATCTCATTATTTCTAAATGTGTCTAATTCTTTTTTTAATCCACCATTTTTTTCTGTACTCTGACATTTTCTGTCATCTTGCAGCCACTGCACATAGCCTATATTTTATTATAACCACTTTCCTTGCCATTCGTTAACATTGTAACTGTTTTCACACTCCTGCAGAATACATATAAGATTAACAATTTACATATTACATTCAGTCTTTACTTCATACCTACTTTAAAACATTTTTTTACCATTTGTTTACACTTCACCATTTAAAGTGGCCATTGTGGCGGGGCCACCTTCAGAACAGACATGTGCGTTTGGCTCTTTTTCCTCAGGCTGCCCATCAAGGCTTTGCCAAGCCAACATCAAAGTTTGATTTCAAACTTTATTTTCTAGTTATGTTGGCTTGGCAAAGCCAACATACTAATATTCTACTTAATCATCATCTTATTATTATTTTTCTTCTGACCCAATTTTCTGACTGCTACTCCTCCTAGGGCTTTAATGCTACAAGCCCCAAACTGTCCAAACCTGGGTCCAAAGGTCTAGTTAGTTGCTATATCTTTTCTAAGAGATCAAAGTTCATATTTTCCCCATTGAAATGCATTGGTTTCATTAAATTGTGCCTCCAGAGGAGCAGTTCCGCCCCAACAGAGGCCGTGCCAACACAAGAAATCATTGGCTCACGCATTCACTTTCGGTTTCGTCAGTTCGTCGTTTCTGTGTTTTAAAGCTTGCCAGTTTGAAACAATTCTAGCGATTGTATTAATATACAAGCAATGAAAAACATGAGATACTTTTAGAGCTTCAAAGATGTGTGATAAATAGAGACTTGAGTCTCATGTATTTTTTAAATTAAACATTCCAGCGATTCGACAAGATTCTATCACAAAAACACATTAAAGATTTACATTTAGTAAATGCACGCTGTTTTGATGACATAACGAGTCGCGATCTTTGCCCGTCTCTAAACTCGAGTGCTCAGAGCAAAACGTTCGCTCTCTGTTCTCGTCCATTCTTGCTTCATTAGTTAGTTTGTATTACTAGCAGTCTACTAACGTTCCAGTTTGGGAATGTGATCCATAATAGAATGTTTTTCTTTAGACAGTATGAACGCAGTAGTTCTCTTTACATTACATTCTTTCAAAAAAAAAAAGGGGGATGTAGTGTTCTTATGTTTAAGCAAAAGCCAATCACATGTCTGAATTGATATATGCCTTATTCCTATTGGTTCTTCTATTTGCCAATTAGATATGGGTATACGTTAATACTGCCTTGAATATGGGCTGGCATATGCAAATATTGGGGGCGTACATATTAATGATCCCGACTGTTGCGTCACAGTCGGTGTTATGTTGAGATTCGCCTGTTCTTCTGAGGTCTTTTAAACAAATGAGATTCACATTAGGAGGAAACAATGGTGTTTGCGACTCACTGTATGTTATTCCCATGTACTGAACTCTTGTTATTCAACTATGCCAAGGTAAATTCAATTTTCAATTCTATTCTTTTGCAATTAAATTGTTGGATTCATACTTTTAACTACTACACTGTGTTTTATTGTCAGTGTAAGCATTGTGGTTTTTGTTTGCAATGCATAAATGGAAATGAATGCATATTTTAATTTACTGTATTTGGTTTTTAGTATTTTTTTATAAACATATCTTAACAATTTATTTTTACATAGAATTTAGGAAAGTACTAATGTATTACATATATATTAAAGTCCCAATTAAGATTGTAAAAAGTGCATTTAATATCAATTTATACTCGTATATTTGAAATCATTACAAAGAATACGTAACTAGTTAAATATTACATATAATTCACACTTTAAGTGTATTATTAACTGACATTAAAGTACATTTTAGTTCACATTGTTTGTAAGTACACTAATAAGTGCAGTTTCATTTTAATTTAAAGATAATAGAAGCAATTATGAAAGTACATATTAAGACATATTAAGGTCCCTCTTAAGTAGTTTTAAATATCACTAAAAAGTTAAACTAATTGCATTTTAATATGTATTAAATATGTAATATATTTAAGTTTTATTACAAATCAAATGCACTTAAGTGGCGAAAACATTACATTTAATTAACAATTAATCTTATTGTTAAAATACATTAACCTATATTTTATTTCACATTAATTGCTTGTTAGTACACTGACAAGTGCACTTTAAGTGTAGTTGAAATACAATAGAAGCAATTATGAAACTACATATTAAAGTTGTATTAAAGTTGCGATTAAGTTGTTTAAAAAAAAATCACTCAAAAGTTCAAATAATTGTATTTAATGTGAAGTTAATTTGTGATATAACAGAAATTAAATATGTATAAAATTCACTTAAGCAGTGAAATCATTACATTTAATTCACACTTAAGTATGTTTATCAAAAGTATATTATTTGAACAATAAATACACTTTTAAAAAGTACACTGTAGTGCACTTTTTTTCCACAAAGGAAGCCATTCCCACACAGTGCAGGTTTAAGGCTTTTCTCCAGTGTGAGTTGTCATATGGTCTTTAAGGTTTCCTTTTTGACTGAAAAACTTTCCACACTGTTGGCAGGTGTAAGGCTTTTCTCCATTGTGAATTCTCATGTGGACTGTAAGGTTTCCCTTCTTATTGAAACTCTGTCCACAATGTTTGCAGGTGTAAGGCTTTTCTCCAGTGTGAATTCTGATGTGGACTTTAAGGCTTCCTATATGTGTGAAACTCTTTCCACATTGCTGGCAGGTAAAAGGTTTCTCTCCGGTGTGAATTCTCATGTGGTCTTTAAGGTTTCTTTTTACAGTGAAACTCTGTCCACATTGTTGGCAGGTGAATGGGCTCTCTCCAGTGTGAATTCTCATGTGGATTATAAGGTTTCCTTTTTGACTGTAACTCTGTCCACATTCTTTGCATGCGTAAGGCTTTTCTCCAGTGTGAATTCTCATGTGGACTATAAGGTTTCCTTTCTTACTGAAACCCTGTCCACACTGTTGGCAGATGTAAGGCTTTTCTCCAGTGTGAATTCTCATGTGGTCTTTAAGGCTTCCTATTTGACTGAAACTCTTTCCACATTGCTGGCAGGTGAAAGGTTTATCTCCAGTGTGAATTCTCATATGGTCTTTAAGGTTTCTTTTTACAGTGAAACTCTGTCCACATTGTTGGCAGGTGAATGGGTTCTCTCCACTGTGAATTCTCATGTGGGCAGTAAGGGTTCCTTTATTACGGAAACTCTGTCCACACTCTTGACAGGTGTAAGGCTTTTCTCCAGTATGAATTCTCATGTGGACTATAAGGTTTCCTTTATGTGTGAAACTCTTTCCACACTGTTGGCAGGTGTAAGGTTTTTCTCCAGTATGAATTATCATGTGGACTTTAAGGCTTACTTTATGTGCGAAACCCTTTCCACACTGTTGGCAGGTGTAAGCCTTCTCTCGAGTGTGAACTCTCATGTGGATTTCAAGGTTTCCTTTTTGACTGAAACTCTTTCCACATTGTTGGCAGGTGTACGGCTTTTCTCCAGTGTGAACTCTCATGTGGACTTTAAGATGTCCTTTTTGACTGAAACTCTGTCCACACTGTTGGCAAGTGAAATAACTTTTAGTTTCTGACTTTTGTGCTCTTTTTTGTGAGGAAGTCTTTTTAACCTGTGTCGATCTTTCCCCAGTCATGAAATTGTGATGTTTTTCATAATGTTCTTTCTCTTCTTCCCTTTCATTAAGTTCATGACTCGCCTCTTTCAGTGCCATTAGGTCTAGGGCAAAATCAGACAAAGTCATTTAGACAATTAATGTATCAAAAACATGTATGATCTATACCAGGCATTGGCAACTTCGGTCCTGGAGGGCCACTGTCCTGCATAGTTTAGCTCCAACCCTAATCAAACACACCTGAACAAGCTAATCAANGTGAATGGGTTCTCTCCACTGTGAATTCTCATGTGGGCAGTAAGGGTTCCTTTATTACGGAAACTCTGTCCACACTCTTGACAGGTGTAAGGCTTTTCTCCAGTATGAATTCTCATGTGGACTATAAGGTTTCCTTTATGTGTGAAACTCTTTCCACACTGTTGGCAGGTGTAAGGTTTTTCTCCAGTATGAATTATCATGTGGACTTTAAGGCTTACTTTATGTGCGAAACCCTTTCCACACTGTTGGCAGGTGTAAGCCTTCTCTCGAGTGTGAACTCTCATGTGGATTTCAAGGTTTCCTTTTTGACTGAAACTCTTTCCACATTGTTGGCAGGTGTACGGCTTTTCTCCAGTGTGAACTCTCATGTGGACTTTAAGATGTCCTTTTTGACTGAAACTCTGTCCACACTGTTGGCAGGTGAAATAACTTTTAGTTTCTGACTTTTGTGCTCTTTTTTGTGAGGAAGACTTTTTAACCTGTGTCGATCTTTCCCCAGTCATGAAATTGTGATGTTTTTCATAATGTTCTTTCTCTTCTTCCCTTTCATTAAGTTCATGACTCGCCTCTTTCAGTGCAATCAGGTCTAGGGCAAAATCAGACATAAAATAATTTAGACATTTAATGTATCAAAAACATGTATGATCTATACCAGGCATTGGCAACTTCGGTCCTGGAGGGCCACTGTCCTGCAGAGTTTAGCTCCAACCCTAATCAAACACACCTGAACAAGCTAATCAATGTCTTAGGATTACTAGAAAGCTACAGGCAGGTGAGTTCAATCATGGTTGGAGCTAAACCATGCAGGACAGTGGCCCTTCAGGACCGGAGTTGCCCATCCCTGATCTATACCCTATCCAATCCTATGGATCAGGAATGGGAAGCTTTGGTCCTGGAGGGCCACCGTCTTGCAGAGTAAGGTTTCATCCCTAATCAGATACACCTGCCTGTAATTTTCAAGCAGTCCTGAAGAATTAGGGTTAAAGGTGGTGGTTGGGTTAAATTTTGCAGGTGAGTTTGATCAGGGATGAAGCTAAACTCTGCAGAATAGTGTTGCTCCGGGATCAGAGTCTATAGACCTTATACTCAATACACCAGTGGTTTTTAAACCTGGTCCAAAGGGACCCACCACTATTCCTGGGCCCGGTTGCATGAAAGCCCTTAAGTTAAGAAAACTCTTAGTTATAAGGTTAAGAGTACCCTTAGTGAAAACCTGTCAGTATTAGTACAGTATCGAAGTGAGTACACTCCTCAAATTTTTGTAAATATTTTACTACATCTTTTCATGTGACAACACTGAAGAAATGACACTTTGCTACAATGTGAAGTAGTGAGTGTACAGCTTGTATAACAGTGTAAATTTGCTGTCCCCTCAAAATAACTCAACACACAGCCATTAACGTCTAAACCACTTGTTTTATGGTGCGTCACTAAACACCTTTTCCCCTTTTTTTTTTATAATTCTCAGGTTAGGTAAGTAAGTCAAATCTGATCTAATTTATATGCATTTTAAGATACTTACTATCAGACAGAAGACTTCTCCGGTCTGGTCTGTTCAGGCTCAACGGCTTAAATTAATGCCACATGAGGCAGAGTTTAGTTATAAAGTTATAAGTTCATTTACTTATTACATTAGTATTGCTAGCATTTCATATATTCTACAAACATTCTATACAAGTAATTAAATAAAGTATAAGTATCAAAGAGTTATTCAGGCAAGGCAATATCAGCGATGGAGGCATCATCAGCGTTGGTTCTGGTGTCGGAGAAGCCGTCTCAGGTGTGAAGCAGCCCCCCTCGTCTCTTCATGTTCCAGCCTTTTGTAGACTATCTGACCTCTGGAGGTCATCTTCTTTGGAATTCCCCTCATCTGAGTCTATATATAAAGGCCTCGTCTCTTTGTTCTCGGACTTTTCTCCTCTGCTGTGTCCTGCGCTTCGTCATCAAGACATCCTTCAACGGTAATCATTACTCCCATAAATCACCTCAATCTCAATAAATGTTTTTTTCTTCCCAAATTTCAGTTGTGTTCTCATTATTACTCTTTGTAAATCACTTCTCAATAAATGTTTTTTCTTCTTAAATCTCTGTTGTGTTCTCATTATTATTCTTTATAAGCAGAAGAGGTACAACTAGCTTAGAAAAGTTGCATTTCCTAATGAAGCAGGGTGTGGCTGATATCAACACACTGGCCGCAAAAGTAAATACAAAGTAAAAATGTCAAAATTGGGCCAAATTAGCCATTCTCTCTCCCAGGTGTCATGTGACTCTTTTGTGTTACAAGGTCTCAGGTATGAATGGGGAGCAGGTGTGTTAAATTTGGTGTTATTGCTCTCACTCTCTCATACTGGTCACTGGAAGTTCAACATGGCACCTCATGGCAAAGAACTCTCTGAGGATCTGAAAAAAAAGATGGCGCTCTACATAAAGATGGCGTAGACTATAAGAAGATTGCCAAGACCCTGAAACTGAGATGTAGCACGGTGGCCAAGACCATACAGCGTTTAACAGGACAGGTTCCACTCAGAACAGGCCTCGCCATGGTTGGCCACAGAAGTTGAGTGCACATGCTCAGCGATCCAGAGGTTGCATTTGGGGAAATAGATGTATGAATGCTGCCAGCATTGCTGCAGAGGTTGAAGGGGTGGGGGGTCAGCCTGTCAGTGCTCAGACCATACGCCGCACACTGCATCAAATTGGTCTGCATGGCTGTCGTCCCAGAAGGAAGTCTCTTCTAAAGACGATGCACAAGAAAGCCTGCAAACAGTTTGCTGAAGACAAGCCGACTAAGGACATGGATTACTGGAACCATGTCCTGTGGTCTGATGAGACCAAGATGAACTTATTTGGTTCAGATGGCATCAAGTGTGTGTGGTGGCAACCAGGTGAGGAGTACAAAGACAAATGTGTCTTGCCTACAGTCAAGCATGGTGGTGGGAGTGTCATGGTCTGGGGCTGCATGAGTGCTGCCGGCACTGGGGAGCTACAGTTCATTGAGGGAACCATGAATGAGCAGAGCATGATCTCCTCCCTTCAGAGACTGGGCCGCAGGGTAGTATTCCAACATGAAAACACCCCCAAACACACCTCCAAGACGACCCCTGCCTTGCTAAAGAAGCTGAAGGTAAAGGTGATGGACTGGCCAAGCATGTCTCCAGACCTAAACCCTATTGAGCATCTGTGGGGCATCCTCAAACGGAAGGTGGAGCAGCGCAAGGTCTCTAACATCCATCACCAAGAGGGTTAAGGCAGTGCTGGAAAATAATGGTGGCCACATAAAATATTGACACTTTGGGCCCAATTTGAACATTTTCACTTAGGGGTGTACTCACTTTTGTGGCCAGCAGTTTAGACATTTATGGCTGTGTTGAGTTATTTTGAGGAAATTTACACTGTTATGCAAACTATACACTCACTACTTTACAAAATGTGAGGGGTGTACTCACTACTTCATATTAGCTGTTTGATAACGTAGTCAAGCAAAAGGCTAATAACGTTAATTACTGTTATGTGTCCGACAGAACCGTCGCAAGGGCTGTGCCAAGTGTGCGAGCGCATATAACAGTAAAGTAGCTAAAGTGACAGCTGATTTGAAGTAAAGTCAATAAAGTTCATGTTTTGATACTATAAAACACAGCTAAAACAACATTGCTCTGGGCGTGTGCGTGTGACCATGATTCATGTGCATATGTCAGTCAGTGTGGAATCGCACGTCAAGATCTGTTCAGTCCATTATAAATTCAGATTTTGGCCGCCTCTGGAATGGATCAAACCGTAGACATAAGCCTACCTGATAGTTCAAGTAAATACGCTGGAAATCCGCGCTCATTCAAGGCTGGGCATTTATTGCATGTAGGCTATGAAGGTATGGGCGCCTGCAGGTTTTCAGATGTTAACGTTATGCACAAAGGGTTTTTTATTCAATACTATACAGTTAAATAGGCATACATTGCTTGTCTCTACAGCAACAGTCGACTCTTTTGAGCTGCCGTGAGCAAGTGGAGGCGGAGCTAATTAGCATATTCAGTGAATATTAAATTAGGCAAGGGTGTAGAGTTATATTCAAGCTACTTTAAGGCATGAAAAAAAATATTTTATGTCATTTTGGTGATCAACGACAAGTTAAGTGATAAAATAATTGACTACAGGGAAACTTTAATTATCTGAACCTGTTCCTCCCGAACTTTGTTATAAAACATCATATGCGGTAGGGTTGCTATTACTCATCTGAATCAGTACAAAACAAGATCAAGATATGTGGCCTGTTGCACACTCCCCCTGTATCTGTCACTCCAAATTAAATCATATTATATTAAATAAATTTAAATTATGAATAATTCATGACATATTAATATAATTAGGCCTATTAAATTAGTTGACAATATTAAACTTTGCTTTTAAATTGAAATAGATATAATACATGCATAGTATATAAAGCTTTTAAACAGATTAAGCTTACCTGTATTCTTTTGAGCTCTTTGTGAAACTATATTAATTACAGTGGGTACGGAAAGTATTCAGATCCCCTTACATATTTCACTCTTTGTTATATTGCAGCCATTTGCTAAAATCATTATAGTTCTTTTTTTTTGCTCATTAATGTACACACAGCACCCCATATTGACAGAAAAACACAGAATTGTTGACATTTTTGCAGATTTATTAAAAAAGAAAAACTGAAATATCACATGGTCCTAAGTATTCAGACCCTTTGCTCAGTATTTAGTAGAAGCACCCTTTTGATCTAATACAGCCATGAGTCTTTTTGGGAAAGATGCAACAAGTTTTTCACACCTGGATTTGGGGATCCTCTGCCATTCCTCCTTGCAGATCCTCTCCAGTTCTGTCAGGTTGGATGGTAAACGTTGGTGGACAGCCATTTTTAGGTCTCTCCAGAGATGCTCAATTGGGTTTAAGTCAGGGCTCTGGCTGGGCCATTCAAGAACAGTCACGGAGTTGTTGTGAAGCCACTCCTTCGTTATTTTAGCTGTGCGCTTAGGGTCATTGTCTTGTTGGAAGGTAAACACTTCGGCCCAGTCTGAGGTCCTGAGCACTCTGGAGAAGGTTTTTGTCCAGAATATCCCTGTACTCGGGCCACTCTGCCATAAAGCCCCGACTGGTGGAGGGCTGCAGTGATGGTTGACTTTCTACAACTTTCTCCCATCTCCGGACTGCATCTCTGGAGCTCAGCCACAGTGATCTTTGGGTTCTTCTTTACCTCTCTCACCAAGGCTCTTCTCCCCCGATTGCTCAGTTTGGCCGGACGGCCAGCTCTAGGAAGGGTTTGGGTCGTCCAAAACGTCTTCCATTTAAGGATTATGGAGGCCACTGTGCTCTTAGGAACCTTAAGTGCAGCAGAAATTTTTTTGTAACCTTGGCCAGATCTGTGCCTTGCCACAATTCTGAAATTCTGAAAAATTGACCTCATGATTCTCATTTGCTCTGACATGCACTGTGAGCTGTAAGGTCTTATATAGACAGGTGTGTGGCTTTCCTAATCAAGTCCAATCAGTATAATCAAACACAGCTGGACTCAAATGAAGGTGTAGAACCATCTCAAGGATGATCAGAAGAAATGGACAGCACCTGAGTTAAATATGTGTCACAGCAAAGGGTCTGAATACTTAGGACCATGTGATATTTCAGTTTTTCTTTTTTAATAAATCTGCAAAAATGTCAACAATTCTGTGTTTTTCTGTCAATATGGGGTGCTGTGTGTACATTAATGAGGAAAAAAAATGAACTTAAATGATTTTAGCAAATGGCTGCAATATAACAAAGGGTAAAAAAAATGTAAGGGGGTCTGAATACTTTCCGTATCCACTTTATTAGGCATATTTCTTTGATTCACATGCATTGATATAGTCAGATCTTTTCTTTCAGCTGCCTTCTCAAACTTTCACTGCATCCGTGTTTATTCCTGCTTTGTAAATGCTTTTAATTTCATATTTTTCATAATCTGATGGACGTGATCTATGAATCTGATCCGGACATGATATTTAAAAAAAAAAAAAGCTTGAGTCTTTTTATTAACATCATAATGTTAATAAAAAGAATGCATGATGGTTGAATAAAATGTTTTTTTTGTTTTTTTAAATCAGATGCTGTGTTCTTTATTTTGACATATTGCATGTTCAGCTATTCATAAAAAGAATATTCTGGGGTCATTGAAGTTTTGTGAAAATCATAAAAAATGCTGGCAACTAAAAAAAAACTGATAGGGAAACAATTAATTTTTATGAGATGTGCTTTGCTCAGCATAAAACTTACATTTTGCAGTTATACTCTTACCTGTAAATGTTAGAAAAGAGTGTGCATTTTCTGACAACAGACTTAAATGAACAAACGCCAGTGCGCACATTTTCTTCCTACTGCCGTCAACTGTTTGGTCAAGATTCTTCAAAATATCTTTTGTGTTCAGCAGAAGTAAGAAACTCGAACGGGTTTGGAGCGACATGAGGGTGAGTAAATACTGACAGAATTTTCATTTTTGGGCGAACTGTCCCTTTAATGTTTGACAACCATGAAAATTTTGTCAGAATTATCACAATGTGTAATTTTCATACCATTTCACCTCTAGCCTCAATCTGCTTATTAATTTCTAACCTACACCTGTACCACAAATGACAAGGTGAATATTTTACCTGTTTGTTCCTCAATATCTTCATGTTTCACACTGAATGTTTCTTCAATCTTCATGTCTTCAGTCTCCTCTTTAATAAACACCATCTTTATGTCTTCACTCTCATCTTTAAACTCAATCTTCATGTCTTCAGTCTCATCTTTAATAAACGCCATCTTTAAGAAGAGAATAATTAACAGAGTTAAAAGTCTTCAATGACCTTGGTTGGACAAAAAAACACTCAAAACTAACGCTGCAAATTAATAAACTTAATATTTAGACTTTTTTGATCTACATTTAGTATTTAATAATTATATTTAAATGATTACTCTTTGATAAAACATGTCGTGATTCACTGAATCATTTCTCAAAGTGTTTGACTCAATTGACTCGGAGTTGAAAAGTTCAGTTTCTCCATCATGACTCTCCAGAGACTGAACTCGTGTTCATGATAAACTGATTTATGATATATAGAGAGAGAAATGAGACGCAGGTTTACTGTTTCTCATCAGTGGATGAGTTTTACTCACACAAATATCCTTCATTACAGTTAAAGAATCACAATGTTGCATTAAACAGTAAATAAACTAATTTCACATCACTTGTGATTTATTTAAACTATTAAAACCTTGAACTCTTTCAAATTAAACAACTTAAATTCATAACCTTTCTTCAGCAGAATCACAGCAGATGCAAGAGCGCAGGCTCAGTCTTATGATGTCATATCCTCACTCCAAAATAAAGGTCCTGTTCACACACAGCGTTGTCTACAATCACAGAATGCATAGAGAAAAAAGAAATAAAAGTATTTTTGAACAGATAATCTTGGTATTAAAATGCAAACAGTGACAAATATGATACAGACACAAATGTTACAAAGGTTTTACGAATCCATAAAGCAGAGTTCATTCATCTGTCTGAATTGAAACATTTAAAGTCAGTGTTTTACCAGTATAAAAATGTGGATTTTAGTTTAAACATGGGTATAAAATGTGTAAAAAGTTATCTTTCAAGAATCACTATAAGTAAAAGAAGCAATCAAAATTAAATATAATTCATTCAATACCAAAAAAATGATTGCTAAAAGGTTCAGTCAAATTAAAAATGAAATCTTTCACATATTTGTAATTAAATCAATAGTAAAGTCTTCAACGTCAAAGGTCATTTGTGTGATTCTGCAATGTAGATGCTCTTAAGAGAGACATTTGGTTCTCTCACATGCTTCCAAATATAAAAACGTGGTTTCTTGCTTTTCTTAAGTATAGAATTAACAGATACAAGCAAATTTTCCTTACGCAAGATTTTTATTTGATTAAAAACAATATAAATGCTATGCAACTTGATTATTTAATATGTAAAAATCAGTGGCGAGCGGTGACTTTTTTTTTGAATCACTTCAAAACAGCATTTTATTATCATTGGAAACTCCAAAAATAGATCGATCCAAAATCCATGTTTCATAATGCATTAGAAAACTAGCGTCATGTATTGATGAAAGCAACAAAACGTTGAATCAGTTGAACCAATGCTTCACTAAATGATTCAGTGAATCACTCGAAACGACACACATGGTCAAAACTGTGTAAAGTGTAATCGCTGAATGTCATTAAATATGAAGTGTCTGTTCTTTATTCATTTCCAGGACTTGTTTTGTTTGTTTTATGGAGAGGGTCATTCCACGAAATCGGTGCTTAAGAAATAACCAGACATAGAAGTACTATAACAACAAATAAATTTGTGATTTAAAAACATATCAATACTGTGCATTGTTTTATCAACATTACACCAAAGTAAAGTCAATTAAATATTATTTTAAATAATTAAAATTGCATTTATTCTCATACGGGTCCTGTCCCTTGCTATATTTGTTCTTTTTCAGCAGGACTTTTAATTTGCAAATTAAATGCAAAATGATATAAAAATCACTTAGTCTTATTGTCAAGCAATGTTTTAGCATAAGTATTCATTTCCAGGGCTTGTTTTGTTTGTTTTATGGAGAGTTTCGAGCCAATAAGAGGCTATTAACTACAGCGCTTCTTTTTTATTATACAAACAAGTCATTAAAATGTTAATAAAACTGGTCTGAGATCAGGTACAAACCATACAGACACTAGATGATGGAGAGATATTCCCATTTGTATGCGAATTGTCGTAAAACACCAAAGAAGAAAAGCAAAATTTACTATTGTGACATTTTTATGAGCGAAGCAGAAAATTCCTCTGAACACATTCAACAGAGAGTCAATAGATTTAATAGTTTTATTATCAATATACAGTGAAAGAGCAGAATAAACTAACAGCCTCAGTCAGCAGGACTTTTATTTTGAAGAGATGATGTGACGTCATAAGACTGCGTCGAGATCCTGCATCTGTTGTGTTTCTGCTGCAGAAAGGTTCGTTTTAAGAATTTAAGCTGATTTATTCGATAGAAACAGTTCAATGTTTTAATATTTTTTTTTACAAGCGATGTTAAATGAGTTTATTTACTATCTAATGTAACATTGTGATTCTTTATCTAACTGTAATGAAGGATATTTGTGTGAGTAAAACTGAGTAAACTTGCATCTCATTTCTCTCTATGTTTATCATCAGTAGGCCTAGTTTACTGAACAAATTGTGTTTTTGTCTTTAAATACATTAAATAACAAATTTCTTAAGGATAAATGATCTCTGCTAATGCTATAAACCAGGGGTCTTCAACGTTTTCCCGGTCAGGTCAGTGGTTCCCAAACTTTTTAGCTTGGAGTACCCCCTAAACCATTAAGCGACAATATATTTGCCCACTAAATTGATTTTCCAGTGCATATTTTTACCTTTTTGAATAACTTTATAAAAAAAATAGTGTTTTAAATAAAAAAGAGAAATGCAATGATGGTAAAACAAAGTGATACTTTTAAATATTAAACTAAAACCGCCAGTAGGTGGCAGCAAGTCACTGTTTTTATGAGAGAGTCATTAGCCGGAAAAAGCCGTTCGTTCCGTAAGTTGAATAGGGAAGGTGTAGGACATTCAGCGTAATTGTTTTGAAGAATGCGGAAACCGGAAGTACGTTCAAGGCGATATTTTGTGTTTATAAAGCATAAGCAGTTGTATTTTTTTTCGAAAATGAGCGATGGTTTCTCTAGATAAGACCCTTATTCCTCGTCTGGTATCGTTTAAAGCTCTTTGAAGCTGCACTGAAACTGTAATTTTGACCTTCAACCGTTTGGTGCCCATTGAAGTCCACTATAAGGAGAATAATCCTGTAATGTTTTCATCAAAAACCTTAATTTCTCTTCGACTGACGAAAGTAAGACATGAACATCTTGGATGACATGGGAGTGAGTAAATTATCAGGAAAATTTTAATTTTTCAATAGGGGAAAAATGCAATGATGGTAAAACAAAGTGATACTTTTAAATATTAAACTAAAACCGCCAGTAGGTGGCAGCAAGTCACTGTTTTTCTGAGAGAGTCATTAGCCGGAAAAAGCCGTTCGTTCCGTAAGTTGAATAGGGAAGGCGTAGGACATACAGCGTAATTGTTTTGAAGAATGCGGAAACCGGAAGTATGTTCAAGGCGATATTTTGTGTTTATAAAGCATAAGCAGTTGTATTTTTTTTCGAAAATGACTGATGGTTTCTCTAGATAAGACCCTTATTCCTCGTCTGGTATCGTTTAAAGCTCTTTGAAGCTGCACTGAAACTGTAATTTTGACCTTCAACCGTTTGGTGCCCATTGAAGTCCACTATAAGGAGAATAATCCTGGAATGTTTTCATCAAAAACCTTAATTTCTCTTCGACTGACGAAAGAAAGACATGAACATCTTGGATGACATGGGGGTGAGTAAATTATCAGGAAACCTAGTTTTTTTTTTAAAGTGGACTAATCCTTTAACGCGTGATTCGCGCAAGTTGAAAAAGCTGAACTTTGGCGTAAATTCGCGCCGCGTTAACCAATCAGGAGCTTGCTCTAGTAGTGACGTGACGTAGAGAGCTGAGGCAGAAATCAGAAACAACAATGGAGGACAAAATCATCATCTTCATACTTTTATAGAAACCGCAATAAAAAGGATCTTGCTTGGAAGAAAGTGAGTGAGGAGGTCGGACAATCTGGTAACTTTTAAAAAACTGTCTTTACTCAATTTGAGCTATATATATATATATACACTACCGTTCAAAAGTTTGGGATCGGTAAGATATTTTTTATGTTTTTAAAAGAAGTTTCGTCTGCTCACCAAGACTGCATTTATTTAATTAAAAATACAGTAAAAACAGTAATATTGTGAAATATTATTACAATTTAAATCAGCTGTTTTCTATTTGAATATATTTTACAAAGTAATTTATTCCTGTGATGCAAAGCTGAATTTTCAGCATCATTACTCCAGTCTTCAGTGTCACATGATCCTTCAGAAATCATTCTAATATGCTGATTTGATACTCAAGAAACAATTAATGTGTACAATATTTTTTTTCAGGATTCTTTGATGAATAGAAAGTTCANACATCATCAGTCTTCAGTGTCACGTGATCCTTCAGAAATCACTCTAATATGATGATTTGATGATCAAGAAGCATTTATGATTATTATCAGTGTTGAAAACAGTCATATTTCAGTGGAAACTGTGATATAATTTTATTTTTCAGGATTCTTTGATGAATAGAAAGTTTAAAAGAACAGCATTTATTTGAAATAGAATATTTAGTAACATTATAAATGTCTTTAATGTCATTTTTGGTTAATTTAATGCATAAAAATGAATAAAAATATTAATACATTTTTTTAATTTTTATTTTATTGACTTAAGTGGTCATTTATGACAGTTTCCACTGAAATATGAACTGTTTTCAACACTGATAATAATCATAAATGTTTCTTGAGCAGCAAATCATCATATCAGAATGATTTCTGAAGGATCATGTGACACTGAAGACTGGAGTAACGATGCTGAAAATTCAGCTTTGATCACAGGATATAAATTATATTTTACTGTATATTGACATAGAAAACAGCTGATTTAAATTGAAATAATATTTCACATTATTACTGTTTTTACTGTATTTTTAATTAAATAAATGTAGCCTTGGTTAGCAGACGAAACTTCTTTTAAAAAAATTAAAAATCGTACCGATCCCAAACTTTTGAACGGTAGTGTATATATATATATACATATTGAGACTACAAGCTAGTTAAAGCCGACAAATTGAGCTTATTCATTGTAATTTACAACTACTTTCCCACTGATGAGTTGTGTTTATTCAGAGGAAGAGTGCAGAAAGTGGAAGAGTCTGGGACACATTTTAAAGGCGCTCTAAGCGATGTCACGTGTTTTTAGGCCAAAACATTTTTTGTCACATACAGCAAACATCTCCTCACTATCCGCTAGCTGCCTGTCCCCTGAACACACTGTAAAAAAAAAAACGCGGTCTCTGTAATCGCCACAAGCTCCAAAAACGGCAACAAAAACAAACTGGTGCAGCCTGGACCACGAAACAATAAGCAGTGCCTCAGCCAATAACAACAAGCAGCGTCAATACGCAAGCTACTCACATTTTAAATGCGCGTTCATGACTGTTTCAGGAAGCACAGAGGGGAGGGGCAAGAGGAGGATCTGTTTTGTTTGACAACACTTCGAACGTCAACAGAAAGTTACTCCACCCAGAATCACTTAGAGCACCTTTAAGGAGAGGGAGAGCCCCTCTCATGACGCGAATTTGCGTCTGTTGTGAAGTGAATTTCACGCGCGAATGAAGCGAGTAAACTCAAAATGTTTAAGCGTCCAACTACGCACGAATAGCGCGATTTATTGGCGCAAGTCGCATCTGGTGTGAACGCTCCTGCAGTTTTGCACGATATTTGCTTTTCAGGTAGGAGAGAGAAGAGAATGCTCTTTCACAAAGATAGGTTGAGACACCTGTAGCCTCATCCAGCTGTAAAGCAAAGTTTCTCCACTAGTTGCGCTCTCACATCAGATGCCATTTCATCAATACGACACGGAATAATTTTCAGTTTATTTACACAGTTGTCATTCCCAAACATTGTTTTGCACATATCAGTGGCTGCAGGCAATATCAGATCTTCTGCAATTTTGTTTTTTTGCACTGATGCTGCGTTCACACCGGACGCGACTTGCGCGAATAAATCGCGCTATTTGCGCGTAGTTGGACGCTTGAACATTTTGAGTTTACTCGCTTCATTCGCGCGTGAAAATCCCTTCACAACAGACGCGAATTTGCGTCATGGGCTCTCCCGTTCCTTTATGTGTCCCAGACTCTCCCACTGCTTTCTGCACACTTCCTCTGAATAAACACAACTTCGGTGGGGAAATAATTGTAAATTACAGCGAATAAGCTCAATTGGTAGTCTTTAGTTGGCTTGTAGTTTTAATATGTATATATATATATATATATATATATATAGCTCAAATTAAGTAAAGACCGTTTTTTACAATTTTTCAGATTGTCCGACCTCCTCACTCACTTTCTTTCAAACACGATCCTTTTTATTTCTGTTTCTATAAATATATGAAGATGTACAGCGACGATGATTTTGTCCTCCATGTTGTTTCGAATTTCTGCCTCAGCTCGCTACGTCACGTCACTACTATAGGAAGCTCCTGATTGGTTAAAGCGGCGCGGAAATTCGCCAAAGTTCAGATTTTTCAACTTGCGCAATTCGCGCGAATCGCGTCATTCGCGCCGCAGGATGTCAATTCGCGTCTTTGCATTGACTTAACGTGTAAATCACTCGCGCTTACCGCTTCATTCGCTTCCGGTGTGAACGCACCATGAGTAATTCTAAGAGCCACCTGATATGACGCTTTCAAAGCAAGCTCACCAACTTTAGCTGATTTTCTCATTATTGTCTGTTGCCCTTTGAAAGATTTGAGTTTAGCCTGAAAGTATTCCAGCGGTTTGTCACGCAGATGACCATGGTTTGTCTCCAAATGACGATGCAGCTTCGATGGTTTCATGCTTTCACGCCGGCAATTCAATGCCGCCCGTGTCCTTGTAAGTAAATCCAAGCTTTAGATATGTTTGAGTACTTTCTGGACTTATCTCGTTTGCGTTTGGCCGGGGGTTCTGCAGCGGGTTTATTAGGATCCACATCTGGATTTGCACCAGCTGTTGCTGAAGAGGCAGATGAGTCACTTAACGTTACTCGGAGAGTAGATATTACAAAGCGATCCATTCTTCCGATTTAAATTTTATAGAACTTATTAGCGTTTTCAAATCAGCGCGCTCAGTCTACGTTGACGTATTTTACATCCACGTAGATACAAGGGTTTTATTAAAGCTGTTAATGTAATACCACCCCCCCCCACACACACACAAATACGAAATATGACAGTTTCAGTAAGTTGTACTGTATCTTTTCTACATACCTTCAGATGTTCATTCATGTTTATTCTGAAACTAGTATTAAAGAGGAAGAGATGCTCGTGCTGCACTTATTGCGATTCATAGGAGAACTTAATGTTGCAATGTAATGCTTCGAGCGCCATATCGAAAGCCCTGTACCGAAACTGTTCGGTATGAATATGTGTACGTTACACCTCAACTGTTAATTGTTCTCTTCTTAAAGATGGAGTTTATTAAAGAGGAGACTGAAGACATAAGGATTGAAGAAACATTCAGTGTGAAACTTGAAGATTTTGAGGAACAAACAGGTTGGTTTTTTTCTCACAGCTGAACTTTTGATCATTATTAAAATGTCCAGCTCTACAGAAATAGAGAATATACTGAAGTGTAATCTTACAGAGAATATTACAGAAGTAGACAAAACAATTATTTTCTGCAACATTAAACCCAATATCTACTTCTGAATAGAGAACAATGGAAAATATTTTTTTCTGTTAATGCTCAAAAGTGATGTACTAACATTTAAACATACCTGAACATAAATAGCAGGAACTGAACATTAAATCAAGCAATAAATAAGTCCTAATTTAAATATTTTGAACATAATCCTTATATCAACCATTTCATGTGTGTGTGTCATATGGAGGAAAGTCAGCAGTGGAAGTGTGTAAAACATTTTGAAGTAGAACCGAGTGAACTGATAATATTTGATGAAACCGGTGACAAATATTTACCTTGTCATTTGTGGTACAGGTGCAGGTTAGAAATTAATAATATTGAGGCTAGAGGTGAAATTGTATGAAATGTAAAAATTATCATGGTTGTCATTTACATGTTTTTGTTAATGTTCTGTAAATGTTCGAAAAATACTGATACAAACTGAAAAAAGTTCAGAAAATTGTGTTAAACTAAGTAAATTAGCATGGATTTTATGAGTCAATAAACATTTAAAGGCATAGTTCACCGAAAAATTTAAATTCTGTTATAATTTACTCGCCCTGATGTCGTCCCAAACCTTTGAGTTTTTCTTTTGCTGAACACAAAAGAAGATAAACTATATGACCAAATATTTTTGGGATGCCTGCCTTTACGTGCACATGAACTTTAATGACATCCCATTCTTAATCCGTAGAGTTTAATATGGAGTTGGCCCACCCTTTGCAGCTGTAACAGCTTCTACTCTTCTGGGAAGGCTTTCCACAAGATTTAGGAGTGTGTTTATGGGAATTTTTGACCATTCTTCTAGAAGCGCATTTGTGAGGTCAGGCAGTGATGTTGGCGAGAAGGCCTGGCTCACAGTCTCCGCTCTAATTCATCCCAAAGGTGTTCTATCGGGTTGAGGTCAGGACTCTGTGCAGGCAAGTTCCTTCACACCAAACTCGCTCATCCATGTCTTTATAGACCTTGCTTTGTGCACTGGTGCTCAGTCATGTTGGAACAGGAAGGGGCCATCCCCAAACTCTTCCCACAAAGTTGGGAGCATGAAATTGTCCAAAATGTCTTATATGCTGAAGCATTAAGAGTTCCTTTCACTGGAACTAAGGGTTCAAGCCCAACCCCTGAAAAACAACCCCACACTATAATCCCCCCTCCACCAAACTTTACACTTGGCACAATGCAGTCAAGGCAAGTACAATTATCCTGGCGACCACCAAACCCAGACTCGTCTATCGGATTGCCAGACAGAGAAGCGTGATTGGTCACTCCAGAGAACACGTCTACACTGCTCTAGATTCCAGTGGCGGCGTGCTTTACACCACTGCATCCCACGCTTTTCATTGCACTTGCTGATGTAAGGCTTGGATGCAGCTGCTCGGCCATAGAAACCCATTCCATGAAGCTCTCTACGCACTGTTCTTGAGCTAATCTGAAGGCCACATTAAGTTTGGAGGTCTGTAGTTATTGACTCTGCAGAAAGTTGGCGACTTCTGCGCACTGTGTGCCTCAGCATGCACTGACCCCGCTCTGTGATTTTACGTGGCCTACCACTTCGTGGCTGAGTTGCTGTTGTTCCCAATTGCTTCCACATAAAACATAATGATGAGTAGATTTTTATTACTAGCCCATTAATATTTCAAGCCAAAAGTCAAAATTTTGATTGTAAGTGTAAAAATAAAATCGGACATAGGTAGTTTTCTGGACACGTGGTCAAAAATGTAAATGTCTGTAACTCCTAAATGAAATTAGATATTTTTACCAAGCTTGACTGTGAGGACACATAAAAAAAGCGGTGGGACTGTGCCACTTGGTGGTGCTATAATTGAACAAAACTTGAAATTTGCTCTTACTACAGTACCATTGTACCTTAAAAAAAACGGCCGCTATTTTAACTTCAAAATGACAAAAAACAACAACAAAAACCTCAAGCTGTAACTTTGCAATGTTTTTTGCATATCGACACCGAAATTTGTCATTGTTATGCCACGCTGACCACATCAATTAGTGCCACCTACGGGTCAAACACAAACAGTAATTAGATTGGTTACACTTTATTTTGGTGACAGTTACATTGCAATTACTAAAAAAAGTACTGAGTAACATAACTACATTTATTTACTATAGAGCTAGGGTTAGAGTTTGGGGTAACACTTTATTTTACTGTCATTGTTACACATTACATGTAGTTAATGTAGTAACACATATAAATTATGCATAATTACATGCAATTTACCCTAAACCAAACCCTCATCCTAACCTTAACCCTAAAGTAAGTACATTAAGATCTATAGACGGGATGGGCAACTCTGGTCCCGGAGGGACACTATTCTGCAGAATTTAGCTCCATCCTTGATCAAACACACCTACAAAATTTAACCAAACCCCAAAATTAAACCCAAAGTTTTCAGGACTGCTTGAAAATTCAGGTAGGTGTATTTTATTATGGATAAAACTTAACTCTGCAAGACAGTGTCCCTCCAGGACCAAAGCTGCCCATCCCTGATCCATAGGATAGGATAGATTGTAGAGCAGGGGTGTCCAATCCTACTCCTGGAGGGCCACCATCCTGCGGACTTTAGTTCCAACCCTAATTAAACACACCTGAACCAGCTAATCAAGGTCTACTAGGCATACTAGAAACTTCCAGTCAGGTGTGTTGAGGCAAGTTGTAGCTAAACTTTACAGGACAGTGGCCACCCAGGACTGAGTTTGGACACCCCTGTTAAAGAACATGTTGTTGGTTTTTATGCATTAAATGTCTAAATTGTTTTGTCTATTTTTGCCCTAGACCTAATGACACTGAAAGCAGCGAGTCATGAACTTAATGAAAGGGAAGAAGAGAAAGAACATTACGATAAACATCAGGATTTCTTGACAGGGGAAAGATCGACACAGGCTAAAAAGACTTTATCACAAAACAGTGCTCAAAAGACAGGAACTAAAAGTTGTTTCACCTGCCAACAGTGTGGAACGAGTTTCAGACATAAAGGAACCCTAGAAGTCCACATGAGAATTCATACTGGAGAAAAGCCTTACACCTGCAAACAATGTGGAAAGAATTTCAGACATAAAGGATGCCTAGAAGTCCACATGAGAATTCATACTGGAGAAAAGCCTTACATCTGCAAACAATGTGGGAAGAGTTTCCGTCAAAAAGGAAACCTTATAGTCCACATGAGAATTCATACTGGAGAAAAGCCTTACATCTGCGAACAATGTGGGCAGAGTTTCCGTCAAAAAGCAAACCTTACAGTCCACATGAAAATTCACACTGGACAGAGCCCATTCACCTGCCAACAGTGTGGAAAGTGTTTAAGAGACAAAGGAACGCTTGAAATCCACATGAGAACTCACACTGGAGAGAAACCTTTCACCTGCCAGCAATGTGGAAAGAGTTTCATTCAAAAAGGACATCTTACAGCCCACGTGATCACTCACACTAGAAAAAAGCCTTACACCTGCACTCTGTGCGGGAAAAGCTTTACACAGGAAACAAGCCTCAGGAAACACATGAAAATTCATACTGGAGAGAAGCCATACACATGTGGTCAGTGTAGAAAGAGTTTCAGATTTATAGGTTACCTTAAGGGCCACATGAAAACTCACTCGAAAAATAATTATTTTATAAGTCGTCACTGTGGAAAGCGCAGAGTTGTAAAGAGTACCTGAAAACCATACTTGAGTAAAAGTACAGATACCTTACAGCAAAAATTACTCCATTACAAGTTATAAGTCACTGTGGGATTACAAATTTAAGAATCTCTTTAAGATCTGATGATCCTACATCCTGACTAAGGTGAAGTACATTGTATTTTGCATTTTAAGGTAAAGATGAATGATTCTGTTTAGCAAAGTTTCCAGCAAGAGTTTTGTGCCAGTACCTGTTCTCCCTATTGTATGACTAATGATTTAGATAACTGAGAGTCTCACCTTTTGTCATAAATGGCTCTTGGAGCCCCTGTCCCATTCTTTGAATAGGTATGCTGATTGGATTAGACGTGCAACACTCTAGAGTCTGGGGCAGGTACCTATACCTGAAAACTTCATTTGCATGCTTTGTTTAAGTTGTCTCCCAGGTGCTGTATCTCTATCCCTAAGCACTGCCCCCTAAAATGTATATAAACTTCAATGTACACTGCCTTAGTTAAACTTGATGACTGCACATGTTTTCAATAAAGAATCCTACTGAAGATACATCCAAGTTTCCTGGTCTTCGCTTCAGAGATTTCCAACAGTTTTGGTGCCGTGACCCGGATAGAGCTCCTTACCTGAATCCGGACTGAAACTTCAAGCTGAACAAAGATCTGACTTTGTTCCAGACTGAATTTTTTTTGTTGGTACAACCAAGGGTTGGTGAGTGCTGCTCAATTCAAATCACCTTTAAGACCAGTACAAATTTGTTATCCTCTGTGCCGTCAGAGAAGAGTTAACAGACAGCTGTAGGGTTTGGTTAACTAAGTTATCCTCTAAAAAATGTTCTTTTAGAGATGAAGGTTATCCTCTGTTCAGGCAGGGAAGATTAGCATCACATGCCGATATTGGTTATTCTCTGTTTCGGCAGGGAAGAATTGATTATCCTTTGTTCAGGCAGGGAAGATTCGCATCACATGCTTATATTTGTTAACCTCTGCTTTGTCAGAGAAGTTAATGATTATCCTCTACGTTGCTAGAGATTGTTTATCCTCTGTAAAGTTAGGGAAGATTTATTCTCTGCTTTATAAGGGAAGGTTGTTTATCCTCTGTTTATTCAGGGAAGGTGGTGTGCTAACAGGAATAGTCATCCTCTACTTTGCTAGAGAAGAAGGTTCATCCTCTGTTAAATCAGGGAAAGTTACAAGACTGTTCTACTCTGCTCGCTAGAGAAGGTTGAATACATTACGATGTGTATTAACTAGGTTATCCTCTGCTCTGTCAGGGAAGTGTTGAAGTGTATTGTTGTGAAAGACATTACAAAATGCTGAGAAAGAATGCTAGACTAATTCCAACAACTCAAAGGTGGACTAGCTACTCCTTTATGGACAGATAGTGAGTTCAAATCATTGTTAGGAAAGCACATGGACTCAATAGTGACTAAGTGTGCGTTCACACTTGTCATGTTTGGTTCGATTAAAACGAACCCTGGTGCGATTGCTCGGTTAGTGCGGTTCATTTGAACATATGTGAACGCTGCCATCCGAACCCTGGTGCGCACCAAACAAGCGGACCGAGATCGCTGAAAAGATGGGTCTCGGTCCGCTTCCAAACGAACTCTGGTGCGGTTCGAATGATATATGAACGCAACACGGACCAAAGACATGTAAACGAACCAAAAACGGGAAAACGAGACCCTAAAAAGGACAGAATCCTCACGCATGTCGGTTTTTCCTGTCATAGGTGCGAGTTTGCCCATTACAGGCATCAGATGCATGTCTCCACGCAGCAGATCATTTGTGTGTGACGGATGGATTCCCGACGCTGTTTTGACTACTTTACACATTTTATAAGCTCTTCATGAGTTCCCAGCTGGCCAAAATACCATCACATGCAGGCTACGCACCGCTACAAACACACAACGAGGGCTTTTACCTCAGCACATAGGATTGTTTTGGATGTTCGGTAAGTTCCGTCATAAAATCCGACCAATCACGTTGTGAATGTATCCCCATGAATGAAGGTTCGGTATCTTTTGGTTCGGTGATAAAATTGCCAATATGAACGCTAATCGGACCAGGACTAAATGTTTGTTTTTCTTCTTTGGTCCGGACCAAATGAACCAAACGAACCGAACTACAAGTGTGAACGCACCCTAAGTCAGTCAGATTGGATTTGACAAAGAAATTTGGGATTCATCCAGAAAAAGTTTGGTCTATTGAACAATGCAAAAAAGTACTTGGTGCTTGTATTCGTAAGAAAAATACGAAGGACATTATCTGCTGCCACAGAGAATTTACTCTATCCATTGCACAAGAACAAATCCAACGTATTGCTAAGTTAGAAGAGCAGAACAAACAGTTGCACACTCGAGTGCCTCGTCTCACTCAGAAGTTGGGTCGTAACAAAGCATCAAACAAAAGTGACTCAAAAGACCAACAGTCAGATGACAGCTATCCTGACTTACTCTCTTTATGTAGACTAGAGGAGAATAGCAATACCGGTGTGCCGCGTCACCCCCTGGGTGGTTTCTACCGCGACCACGTAACACTCTCTTGGTCACGAGCCACTTCCTCTATTCATATTACTCAACTCCTGTAAAAGGTTTACCTTTATAGACTCAGGAGGAGTCAGGTAGGCGTATAATATTTTCTTCTTAGATTATATTATCTGATCACTACCGTACCTCCTAGGCCTACGGTTCAGATATCAACCAAGCCTACCCCTAGTGGGGTGGTTTAGCCTTCCGTTCAGTGCACCACAGCTGGCTCTTCGCCCTCAGAGGACAGCTATGCCTGCTAATGCACTCCCACGGCCCACTCTGTTGCGACTGGTTGGCAACCTTGACTGACTTTGTAAAGTCCGTCGGGATATCTTTATAAAAATCTATCATTTTCAGACAGTCAACTTCTGATACCCCAAATGGATTCTCACTCTACAACAATACTATCAGAGTTTGAGGGCAGTCCTCATTCTCATTTTTATTATTTCTTGCAAAGGCAAAAGCTAAATACACCACTCTATGCCAGCTAAGCTGGAAGTTCCTTGGGCCAGATAAATAATTACATTTTAAAGCTTACCCTCTTCTCTATTCAGTATGTGTCTTCTTTGATCTTCTGAGGGTTGTGGTCTGGCGATGGCTTCCGCTTGCCGCTTGCTTGTATGCTCTTTCTTTCTTCAGCAAAACTACACAACTACTACTACAACTCCGAGAGCTATAAAGGCCCCTGTATTTATATTCTCTTTTGACGCACTTTATCTTTTCATTTACGCACATGTGGTTTCTACTTGCGTTAACATATTTCCTGCATGCGTCAATTGCTAGGTTACTTGTCTATCACCTTTTTTACTTGCGTCAATGCATTTCCTATTTGTATCAATGGCTTAAGCAATACACGCATTTTTATTATACATTTTTATCAGATTTCTACCTTGCTAGACATTTATTTCCTAATAATGTTCACCTACACACATAATGCAACATTCGTCATCTTTACAGGATGTGGTATAACACTTCACTCGAGCCCACAGTATGTCTCGTTTATGAAAACTTCATAGACCCCAGAGATTCTCCAAGTTTAACAATTTTCTGCTTTTAGTTTGGA
The DNA here is from genome assembly GCA_003731715.1 of Anabarilius grahami. Taxonomy (NCBI): domain Eukaryota; kingdom Metazoa; phylum Chordata; class Actinopteri; order Cypriniformes; family Xenocyprididae; genus Anabarilius; species Anabarilius grahami. Next base: position 32,839 of record RJVU01038001.1, on the reverse strand, counting down.
AGAGAACACTCCATTTCTCTTGACACTGGATTGATGGATAAAGATGTAAATGCAGCAGGACTGGGGATATAAAATGTCTGTAAAATTAACTCTAAAATTCATGACATCAAAATTTTGTAAATAGAAAAACAATACTGTTGTAAAACAGTGAACCAAACAAAACAGTTAATTTTACTGTAAGAATGTTAAAATAATCATTCATTTACAGAATTTACAGATTACTGCAATTTAAACAGAAAAAACTAATATACAAAAAAGCAATACATTGCAATTAAAATTACAACATGACAGTGTTCAAGTTTTTTGTCATGCAGATTTTCATTAGACTATACATAATACATACTATTTATAAATTCATGTTAGCTATACTTTACAGATGATAATATGTTCAAGTACAAAAATTATGTTAAAAGGCCTGTGAAGGGTGTAAAACAGGCCTAACAAAATCAGAAATTGCATAAAGTTTTTATCTGTCATCCAAATGGACAGTTAAGGGTTAGTACAATATTATTGAAAAATTAATTGATTGTTAATAAGATGTAAATAAAAAAAATATATTATTTTTATTTATTTACAGAATAAATTCATTTAGTAGTATTTATAATGCCTTTTGTCCATGTAAAATTTACATTCCCGTGTAAATGAACGTCTGCATTTGAATATCAGCAGATTTCGGATTATCGTGGGAGCAGCTATTTTGACGAACTTCACGGGTCGTTAGTGTTAGTCACACAGCATTGGTGGGTTTACTTAAAATTTCAGTCGTTCTAAGTACTTCTGCAGGTACTGTGAAATCACGCGAAATGTGTTTCAAAATGATGACCCAAATGTTTGAGGTCCACAATTCTGCGGTTCGTGATCTACAAACTGAAGACAGCGAAAGACAACAAAGGCATAAAGGTAAACTCTCTTTTCAATACTTTGAAATCTTTTCATGTTTGCTAGCCTGGTCTCGCACCTTGTTTAGGCCATGACATATTTGAGGGCGTCTTGTCCAATGATGTTGCATTGTACTTAAAGTATTTAATTAAGAGAAAGCAATGGCTTACATATTCAATTTTGAACCGGTGCATCAAGCAGTTCAAGTACAAAGGAGCTGATGCTCTCACAAAGCCATGTGTTGTCAATTCTGAGGTGCCCAAGCTTTCAGGGCAAGCCATTCAGAATTGGAATTTCTTAAGATTAATTCCTGTATTAATTGGTGACAAAGTGCAAAATCCAAAAGATGATGTGTGGCAGTTAACTCTCCAGCTTAAAGATATTGTTGTGCGCAAAAGATTTAATCAGCACGAGTAGCCTATCTTGACATTCTAATCCAAGAATATTTGGAATCAAAGTCTTTATTTCCTGCGAGTCCACTAAAACCAAAACATCATTACTTGCGTCACTATCCAGCACTAATTTTTAAATTTGGGCCCTTGATTCGATTATGGACGATCTGTTTCGAAAGCAAACACAGCTACTTCAAGAGATGCACCAGGCATTTGAAAAACTTCAAAAACATCTCATCTGAAAGCCATCAGATGTTTCAGGCACACTGTAAACCCGGATAAGTAGAATCTACTTAAAAAAACCGAGGTAACTCGTTGCCTTAAAATTTTTAAGTAATGAAGCATTAGTTGAATAAGTGAAGTGGACTACGTTCAATGTACTTAAGCCCATAATTGAATGGAATAGAAAATTTAAGTTGAATTTACTTAAAAAATTTGAGGAAACTGGTTGCCCTAAAAAAATTAAGTAATGTTAACTTAATAATTCGAGTTCATTTAACTTAAAATGTTTTGCAATATTAATTACTTTGTAGTTATTACACCTAATATATTTAAGTTCAATGTACTAAGCAAGTTAACTTGCCACCAATCAAAATTCATCCATGCCTCCCATCATGCATTGCTGCATGAATAAATTATGAGCTGAATTGTCTTAGTAATTTTCTTTATTCTCACTATTTAAATTGCTGTTTTTCTGTGACTTTTTAGTAGCTTGTTTTCTAATGTTCAGAGTTGATCTGTTTATCAGAATATGTTGCTTGTCACCGTCGTTGAGATTCATACGCTGATTCTTGATGTCTGTGTGTGCCTACATTTTTTTTTTTGTGATAAGGACAACTTAAACTTTTTTTTTTTTTTAAATTGTATTGTAAAAGTTGATCTTCCGCTGTAGAATCACAGTGCTGCTGTAATCAATAATGTAAATCTAACTCAGAGATTGGGCTCTAAATGAGTTCAGTGATTCAGATCAAATAATGATTATGTGAAAACATAATCAACACCACCTGATCATCTTTTAACTTTGCTTGTCTGGTTGGGCAGTTTTAACTGCACTAAAACCAATCAAAATTTAATATTAAAAAGTCAAAGGTCAAGAGCTCAACTAAAACAAACACTGACCTCGATGATGGTGACTTAAAAATTGTGATTTTCTCCTTTGGTGAAAAACTATAAAAAGGTAAATGTTTGGAAAAAATGTCTGTAGAACAGCCAAAACAACTGCTCATCAACAGCTCCTTGAATTCACACAAACCACGACAAAATGGCGTCATTACCTGCCGCAAACCAGTGTGTAGGAGGCGTGGTTAGGAGAAAAACTTCATAATTTAAGTGCATTTAACTTACATTTATTAACACATTCAAATACACCCACAAATTAGTAGAATATACTTATATTTTATAAGTAATGCAACCCAAACTTAAATATTTTAAGTATATTGTAATTATATTTTTAAGTAAATATAAAATCCGGGCTAAGAGTGCATATATTTCAGCTGGGCCAGGATGAAGTCAGCTTCTGCTTCTGCAAATGTCCTTGGAAAAAATACATGATCAGAAAATCAACTCGCCTAATAATTCTGCACACAGTGTATGCGAATCATTACATATCAAAAATGACCAATTGCAGATTAGGCCTTATAATTAACATAGTTACTTACATGTTGTGTCATTACTGTCCTCTGTTTGCAAATCTCTGTCCTGAAATTGTGACTGATTTACCAAAAGGACAGTGAAATGTATCAACCAAAAACATAATGCTCTACTGAAACATTCACAAAGTTGAAAATAAATAACCATTTTCCTAGCATTAGGATCCTTTGGAAGGTAATGTTATTTTTAGTCCAGTGACTAAAAGTCTAATCATGACCCCTTTTAATACTTCAAATATTTAATTATTTATAACTTGAATAAAGAAGATTGTGATGTTATTGTTTCTGTTAATGAAGTTATTTTATAATTGATGCAGTTGTCTGTTTTTCCTTCCCGAGGTGTTTTTTCTCCATCAACCCAGAGAAGGGCACCAAAGTGGAGAAGACAAACACATCCCGTCTTCACGGGAACCCAAGAGTCCTTACCTTGATTCAGGAACATTCAGATCATGAGTGGCGTGATGTCTGAAACTCTGGATATGGTCAGTAGGATTTATGATGTAATGATGTGTGCCACACTACAATCTTGAAGGTTTATTTCAGCTCCTATGTTAGGTTCTTCAAAGACTTGGAAGCGAGATAATTTTTCAGACGAGTTTGTATACAACTGTTACAGAGTTTAAAAGAGAAAAGCATTTTCCTCTTTCTTGCCCTCTCTTTCTCTATTTTTTTTACACTCTTTCCCTCCATCTTTACTTTTTCAGTTCCAATAAGATGATCATTAATCTGTCATATGCTCTTATTGTATTGTTTGTAAAATAAGTACACTACATATTACAAACTTGTACAGTATGTTGAGAAATGACGTTTTTGTTAACTGCTTTGTTTAATAAATTCTTCACAAGACAGGCTGAGTTTTTAAATTTCAATTCTGCAGAAAATTGATGTTTTTATGCAGTTTTATACTGAAATGTAGTGTAAAGTTGTTTACAATTTTAATGTATTTTTTACTGAATTATTCTGGCAACCACAGCTGCCAGATGTTTTCTGTAAAAACAACAGGATTTTTCTGTATAAATACACTTTAAATGTCTGTATTTTTACAGTAAATCCCTGTAAATTTTACTGGATTACATTGACTGTAATTTTGACAAAATTATTCTGGCAACCACAGCTGCCGGAATTTTTTTTACAGTGAATGTTTGAAACATTTCAGTCAGGTTTTCTTAAAAACCACTCCACCAAGAGTGCGCTTTTGAAGGTTCTAAATTATATTTTAATATCATGTGATTCTGTAGTCCTTGTGCACTTAGATTTGACGGCCGCTTCCGATACAGTCAACCATGCTATTCTTATTGATCGATTAGAACATTGCATTGTCTTAAGAGGCTCTAGATTGGTTTAAATCGTATTTTGCAAATAGGAGTTTTCAGTCAAGATGGGTGAACATTACTGGAGTGATGCTTTTTTGCCCTATGGGGTTCCCCAGGGTTCTATTTTGGCTCCTTTGCTTTTTTCTCTCTAGATGCTCCCTTTTGGCTCAATTTTTAGTAATTTCGCTGTTATGCAGATAACACTCAGGTTTATCTGCCTGTTAAATGAAATTCTGTGGGTGTCTCTTTGGCGGATGTGAAGGCTTGGCCTTCATTAAATTTTGTCATTTTTAATGAAAAGAAAATCAAAATTATTATTTTTAGCCCTTCTGAATTTTCAGATTCCCCGAAATTGGACTTGGGTGAGATGTCTCCGTGTCTGAAATCATGAGTAAAAAACCTAGGTTTCGTTTTTGATGTCTTAAAGTTCGACCGTCAAATAATTGTAAAGTGCTCTATATATAAAGGTGACTTGAATAAACATTTACATTTATGCATTTGGCAGACGCTTTTATCCAAAGCGACTTACATTGCATTATACTATACATTTTTATCCGAGTATGTGCAATCCCTGGGATCGAACCCATGACCTTGGCATTGCTAGTGCCATGCTCTAACCACTGAGCTACAGGAGAGTTTAAATCCTGTTTTATCCTTAAAAAGGTTTGACTCACAAAAAAGCTCCAGTGATTGTTGTTCTGTAATTCGGAGAAATGGAAGTGCATTTGACAATCATCTACAGAATCAGAATGTGGTTTAATTTAGTTCACTGAAGCATATCAGCTATTCTTCATACCCAACATAATACATACATAAATAAAGTAGCACAACCATTGCATCATACCTTGAAAAAATAGTGGCTCTTTGCCCTTTTAGATCCATCCGGTATTTTTGCGAGTACCTGGTAATTTAGAAGAACAAAATATCCATGAAGTTTTCCATTTCCATTCCTTTTCATATTATTAAAGTTTAATTATTTTATTTTGTTATGCATCCTCTTTAGGTTATTGCTGATAAAATTACACCTAAATTGCTAAGGACATTACATATGGAATCCATGAGCTGAACAGGGAACGAGACACTGCGTTTGACACACTTTGGGAAATGCCTCCTCGTGAACCGGTGTCTGAAAACAATTAAAAATCACGGCAATCCTATTGGCCGGCGACCCAGAAATTTAAATGGAGTGCCTAGAGAAGCAGTCAGTACCTTATTTTCTGAAGGGGCTGTTCAGCAGGCAGCCCTGATGCATGGCTGGAAAACACAGTGTCTCGTTCCCCGTTCTCAGGGAACCATGGTTACATGTGTAACCTGAGATGTTCCCTTTCGAAAGGGAACTCGTTTGACACACTTTGGGGAATGATATATCCATGCCGCCATGCTCGAGGGGAGTGCATGCCAAAGAATGGCTAGACAAACGTCAGAAATGAAATGAATGAATCCTCACAGAATTCAAACACCTATTAGTGTCGTTTGGTCTTTCAGTGATTGCTGTTTTTCTTATATATATCTATTCCTTCTATAATGAGCTATATAAATCTAAATTTATAGAGAGAGATTGTCATCGTACATATTTTTCATGTGACAATTCACTGGCCTCGTGGCATTTACAACAACGCACTGTCTCCTGCACGCGAAACAAAGAAGAAAATAGGTAAATGTCAGTTCAGTCTTTATGTGGGTAGGGGTATGTGATGAGCGTCGTCTATGATGGTATCGTAATTATTGTTTAACGATGCTGACATTAAGTTTGTCACTCACGCTTTCACTGTGATGTATGCAGTTATTATATCCCCTCAAAATTCAAGATACATTGGCATTTTTGCACCTATGAGTTTTCGTCTTAGAATTATACATGAAGATAAAATGATGCCACAAAGAATCGCAAGCGTGGGTTAAGAAGTTTACAAGCGTAAATGAAATTTGCATGCACGAGACACTTTGTAAAGGTGTTTCAAGCGTAGGAAAAAAAGATTTACAGCATTTAACTCTTTTTTTTTTTTTTTTGTTAGTGTAATTCATGTATAGTTGTGAAACTGCAGCTACATGCTAACAAAATAATCTGATCTGTATTCCTCCAACTTTCATTTTTCCACACTTGGACTCTTGGCAAGTTTTTTTTTTTTCTTCTTTTTTCGCTGAAACACAGCTAAAAGCATTGCAAGTCTGTGAACAATGATTCGCAAGCACAAACAAAGAACTGCAAAATGGATTGAAAGCGTCAAACCAAACTGTATGCGTAAAAATGTCTAAATGACTTGTGTGCGTAGGGTGTTTCTCTCAGACAACCTCTATAAAATTCCAGAGCAAATTACATACTGTTATTTGCGCAAATTCAACAGTACTCTGAGAAATGCAATTAAAGAAGGGGTTAGGTTAGGTGATAGAAAATATCATTGACCCGATATAAAATCAATGGAAGTCTATGCAATGTCCTCACTAAGATAGCAATACAAACCTGTGTGTGTGTTTGTGTTTGTTTTAGAGTCTTGCAGGTTTAACCCTTTCATTGCTGTGTCCTTTTGACTGCATTATAGGATAGGAAATCTCTTAGGCCTTCTCTTCTATAAATTTGTGTGACAAGGCATAGAACTAGTTCATTTGTAGTGCACTGACTATATAGTTTTATATAATTAGTTAATAATAAAAGACCTTAAGATAAATTCATCTGGACGTCTAACATTTTTAACTGCTAATGATGACTTTGCTATAAAAGCCTTTAGTTAGTATAGCATTTGAATGTATATATTAAGAGATTATCAAAGACTAATTTCTGTAACAGTATAGATTTTATTCACAGTGTATTTTATTGTTTAAAATGTTATTGAATCATCTTCAACTGGTTCTCTCTTTCTGTGTGTGTGTTTGTGGGGCGGGGTGTCAGTGACACTTATAATGGTTTACAAAACAAAACAAAACAAAAAAAATATATATATATATATAAACAACACAAATACTGGACTTTTGAGCTACAAAAGATAACTTTGCACTCATTTCAAAGTGACCTATTACATGAATTTCATCCAATTTTAAATGATCTCATGGATGTGGCTGTTGTGGTTTGTGATCATATGGGCACCAGCTGCTGCAGTAAATGTGGTTCGACACTGACCTTGGGCCCGGGGCCTGCCCTCGCTGCTTGCAGCAATATTTTAGCATTATTATTATTATTGCAAAAATACAGAGATGACATGTTTATGATATACAACTTTGTATACAGTATACAAAATGAATTAATGTTCACTGTCACCAAAGTACACGAGTTCCTCAAATTATTGTCACAAGGGAAACACTGTTATATTTTGTTCCTTATATTAAATAAAAATGAATAAAACTATATGTTGTCATTATTGCCGCCTTTAATATTTTTCACATGCAAAATGCAAGGGTACAATATAACATTCTTATCATAATTAACATATAATTTCAAAGGGCACTAATGAAATCAATCAATCAATTAGGTTAATAAATGGTGTTATATATTGGGAAGATAATGGCACAACGTTGTCACCAGAATATCTATTCTTGCTTGCACATTTCAACAATGGATCCGAAAATGTTTGAGGAAATAATGAGTTATAAAACTCAGAGCACATACCCAAATGGCATAAAAAGAGGATAAATATATAATTTGCAGATAATTTTGCTCCAAATTCCAAGTTGATGGTAAGAAATTATTCTAAATCTAGATAACTCCACAGACAGGAATGAGTTATAGTGATGCACCAAGAAAAAGTACCATATGAACTAGTCAATGAACTATATGATTGACTTGCCAGCAACTAGAACATTAAAAATAACCTGTTGTCCAATTTCAGTTTAAATGAACCTGTTTCTTTCACTGGGCCTTCAGAACCTCCTTGCAGTTATTGTTTAGATTCTACTAATAATAAAGCTATTTCGGTAGATGGCAAACTTTACCACATCTCCTCAAGAAATGGTATGGGTTTGAGAAGAAAAGTGGTTGTTGGACAAAAAGAGGCCAACCAAAAGTTTGAGTTTATTTTCACCTTAATTTTCATTTGGGTAAACTGTTACACCTACTCAAATCAGTTTCTGAATGCAAACATTATGTATTTATTTATTTTATATACTTTGACATTAAAATGACCCGTGACCTCACTGTGGTTCAAATAGGCCTGCAATAGAGGCGTATCTGTACTAACCAAAGCCTTAATAAACATCACATTGAAATCGGTAATACGTTTTAAATTGGAAAAGAAATAAGGATTGAATTGACAGTTGGGAAAATCACCTTTTGGGGTCTTGTACATCCAGTTGTGCTTGCATAAAGGGGAACACAGAGTCCTGTATAGACAACCTGCCTTCCAAGTGGCTTATATGTGTACATTTCAGAAAACCCCTTGCTCAGAAATATTACATGCAAAAAATATTGCATTATACCATACTGTATATCACACAAGCAATGTGCAAACTTTGCACAAGAGTAATGCCAATGAAGACGTCTCAAACCCCAGTCAATTATTTACTAGCCTTTACAGAAAATAAAAGTAAAACCGATGAGCTTTCGGTGCATATTCTCTATGCATATGCACTATGAAATTAGCATATTGCGGGCCAAATGAATTGTAATATCAATTTAATAATAAAAGTAGGCCTACCCTAATAATTACTATTACTATTATTTAAAGGTGCTCAAGATGTAATATAAGTCTAAGGTGTCCCCTGAATGTGTCTGTGAAGTTTCAGCTCAAAATACCCCATAGAATTTTTATTATACAATGTTTTAACTGCCTATTTTGTATGAATCATAAATGTATGAATGACATGGAATTTCTGAAGGAATACTGCTCCATTATGAAGCCTTTCAGTGTTGCACTGGAGATCCTACAGGGTGAGGAAACTTGTTTTTATGGGAAACTTCAACTAACACTTGAAGATCTAGTGGCCAAAACTTTAGCAATGCAAAATTGCCTTTCAAAAAATGACCACTGGGTTGCCAGAAATAATTGTGGGAGTAATTAAAACTCGCTTTGCACAACAATTGACTCCAAGGATGCCGTACTGCTGCCCAAGTTTAAACTGCGTTAGGTAAAAGAGGAAACCAAAAGAGATCACATCAAGTACCTTCTCACCACTGAGTGCCGCCCTAACAGTAGAAGAGTCTGCCACCCCGATGAGTGATGCTCCTCAACCTGCTGCAGTCACCTCCCGTGAGGATGACTTCTTTTCATTTGATGAAAAGCCCAATGTCATGGCTGATGCACCTGTGTCAGTGGAAACAGAGGTAACATCTTATTTCAATTCTGACCCAGTAATGGAAATGCACTATGCTATAATGCACCAACACCATCCAGTGCACCGGTCGAAATACTTTTTCAGCCCAAAACACAACCGTCTTGGTGATGGACGCTTTCAGAGCCTTATTCTGATGAGCTTCAACCGATATTTCAGTCAAGTGGGTATATTGGAATAGGCTAGTCCCCACCATAGCTGTAAGCACAGCCTCAATTACCCTTTACTTTAATTTTTCCTTGTGCACACTACCTCTGTTTTATATTTGGCAAAAAACTGAACTTTTTAAATCCAATTTTCCTGTTGGCAATATCTGACCATTACTGAAGTTTTTGAGTTTGAACCATATTTGCTGTCAGGCCTTGTGTGCCCAAACACCTTAATTTCATTTCAGTTTTGTATTTCTAAAAGTTTTTATTTCCATTTCATCTTGTATGACTTCCCTTATTACTAAACTTTTTTTTAAGTTTGACTTAAATGACTGACTTATAAAAAGAACCTTCACATTGGAAGAAAGCACACAGATGTTCCAGAAACCATTGGATCAGAATAACATTTACTTTGCCAGTGTATTGACAGCAAAAAAATGAATTTTTTTGCAGTGGAAAAATCTTTTAAGTGTTTAGTGTGAGCTAGAGCAATGTAATACCAATGCTGGATTTGCACAAAGAAGTGGGTTGAAGGCATTCGAGTGCAGTTACCTCAGGTCCTTCGCTTTCTTGTCCCCGAGATTCAGATAGTTCATCTCAGATATTGTGGATGGTGTGGAGATATTTTCAAAGAATGCCCACTAGGTTCTGTTGGAGATGGACGAAGAGGAATCCTTTGTGGGTTTTACTCTGTGAAGGACTTTGAGGGTTAATGCTCAGCAGAATGTTTTGTCTGTGATGGCTGGCAGTATATCCCCAAGGATGAGTAGTGACACACTGTCTTTTTGAGTCAGTAGTTAATGATGTTAAATGTTGTAAATGATGTAAATGTAAAATGTTTTCGCTGACACTGACAAGTCTAGTAATTCCTGAAAATGAGTTTTGAAGAAGGAACCATAAGAACAATAATCACTTGTTTTTTGAAATCTGAAACTATATTTTTTAATTTTCCTTTTGTCCTTTGAGCTTCCTGTTGTACTTTTTTTGTTTATATAATGTTTGCAGACCTTATTGTACGGAAGAGGATTAGGGCCAAGCAATAATAAAAAAATAAAACCATCTCGAGATTAAAGTTGTTAAATTTCGAGAAAAAAGTCGATTAAATTATGAGTTTATTCTCAACATTTTATCTCGACTTTTAATCGAAATTTAACGAGTTTATTCTCAACATTTTGAGCAAAAGGTCGAGATAAAATGTTGAGAAACTCATTAAACACATTTTATCTCGACTTTTTCTCGAAACTTAACGAGTTTATTCTCAACATTTTATCTCGACTTTTTTCTTGTAATTTAACGAGTTTCTCAACATTTTATCTCGACTTTCTCGAAATTTAATGACATTTTTCTCATAATTTAACGAGTCTGTTCTCGTAATTTAATTACTTTTTTCTCGAAATTTAACGAGTTTATTCTCAACATTTTATCTC
>RJVU01037925.1:0-31411 GCA_003731715.1 Anabarilius grahami | reverse complement strand
TTGACCGACTTGTGCCTGTCTGCACACCTTTTTGTTTGTGTTGAATTAATCAAAGCAGTCAGTAAGTCCAGCCGACCCTGTCTTCTTCCTTCCTGACACTGAACCTTGTTACAAAGAGTATTACATTTTCATCGCTGCTGCACACTATGATAAGCCTGCCAATGCAAGTGTGAGAATAGCACAATCTTGACTCCCGCTGAATCCAGAGAAGATCCGAAGTGCCTAAAGAGAAAGTTTTGTAAAATATGCGACCTACAACAAAATAAAACAATGGGAGAGGCACAAGTTTCACTATTGAAACCAGAAACAAGGTGAGACTGAGGCATTCATCAGTGATCTTAGAATTAAAGCTGAAAGTTTCAATTTGGAGAACTGACTTGATGAGCTGGGGCCCGTTTCAGAAAGGAGGTTAAGGTTAAGTGAAAACTCTGAGTATGTTAACCCTGGCCTGAACTGAGGGAAACTCTGGGTTTTCTGTTTCAGAATGGGAGGTATGTCAAACCCGAGAAAGCAGGTTAAGTCAAGCCTGTTTCTGAAAGAGAGATAACTTGTACTCAGAGTCAGTTACCATGGTAACTTACTCTGTGAACAGGAGCAGGTTTTCTTCGGTCTCCTCCCCCTTTTTAAAGTGCAAGTTATGTTTAAATACCTTATTCATTCATTCACGCTGCAAAATTGATTTTCTTACTGAATATTTTGTCCTGTTTCAAGTACAAATATAAAAAAATTCATAAATCAAGATTTTCTATATAAGAAAGTGATATAAGATATTTACTCGTGTTTCCTGGAGGGATCTAAATTAAGTGCATTTTACTTAAGTAAAATGATCAATATCTGCCAGTGTGGTAATACAAATAATCTTAATGCAAACAGAAAACAAGATTATCCGGAGTGTCTATTACTAAGTGCAAATTTACAGTAACCCCGCCCACCAATATCACACAAGGTTAAAGACATTGCTTATGAATGAAGGCTTCAGTGGTGTAAGCAGTAGAGTATTTGGTTTGGTTTGGAGAATTAACTTGTGATGCCATTGACCGGGTTCCAATCTGCTTTCTGCCAAGCTCGCTATTCTCCCTTTTCCCATCACATCAGAAAGACATTTATTTTCATTAAAAATTAAGAAAATGTTTTAAAAGTGGAATTAAATTGCCTAACGAGTGTTTAATAATGATAAAATAAGTTACCCTCTATTATTGCACCCTGTGAATGTACAATACTGAGGTACAAATATTATGTATCTGCCTGTCACGGACACACAGACGAGATGTACAAATCCAAGTGCAGCATTTATTGTAGGGTAATCCAAAGTCGTATATCCACAAAACAGGCAAGGGTCAAACTCCACATAAACAGTCCACAAAAAACAGAAAGCCAGAGGTACAAAAGTGAACGTAACATAAATGAACAAACCACAACCAAGGACAGAAACAACTGAGTATAAATAGACAGACACAAATGAGGAAACACAAAACAGCTGAGTGTAATGACATGGGATAATTGTCCGGGAAGTGTGTTATGGGTAATGAAGTCCAAGGGGTGAAAACAAGAGTCCAGAATGGAGTGCCCTCTAGTGGCTGATAGGGCACTGCCAGTATAAAAAATAAATTGCATCTAATTACTAATTAGACTTATTGCAAATAACTGCTACTTTTAGCCTACATGATAAAAAGAACATAATTTGCAAAATAAAAAAAATGCAAACCATGAAAATGAATATTAGTTCAATAACTTACCATTCTACCAGTTTTCACCTCTGATATTATAACAGTGATGAGAATTAATTTTGCATTGACTCAGAAGTATGCGGATGTCATTTTGTCATGTGCTGTTGCCATGGTGAATCGTAATATCGGAGCTCCATTGATGATGCATACTTTCATCTGCAGAATATTAATCGCCTTCGTCCTTCCCTTACAATGAACAATACTGCAATTCTCATTAAAGCACTGGTTACTTCACGTATTGATTACTGCAATGCTCTTCTTACTGGTCTACCTTCCAAACTTCTCTTTAAACTTCAGTTGGTTCAGAACTCTGCGGCTCGTGTTCTTACTAGAACCCCTTCTACCATGCACATTTCACCAACTCTCCAGCGACTTCACTGGCTACCAGTGAAATATCTACCTTTTTACCCAGGCTTTTTTATGATTTACTACTTATTTTACTGTTTCTATGATGCATGTGTGTTTTCAGTTGTTTTGATGCCAATGGGATTAGTTTATTGTAATTTATCTAATTATCTTTTTTTTTTCTCTATATATAATATGTGATTGCTTGTTTACTTGTAAGGTGACCCTGGGGGTTTTGAAAGGCGCCGTTAAATAAAATGCATTATTATAAATGGCTTTCTCTCTAGACATCAGTATGGCTAAAATAACATGCTAACATTTATTGTTGTAATTAATTACCCCATCAATATATTATTTACTATTTGACCTTTAAAAAAAACTGATTAAAAAACTGCAAGAAAAAGGGTGTTTAACAAAGTTTAATAAACATTGAAAAATGTTTCACTTACTATATATAATTAAAAATATTTCACATTTAAAATATTTAAATTACTTTAACTATGCAGCAACTCAGTTTTTACCAGCAATGTAAAATTTCTTAAATTTCTTAACTACTTAATCTAGTAACGTTATACAGTTTAATCCAGTATGCCACAGCATAGTGCTTTATGGCTACAGCTCAAGATTCAAGATTCAAGATTCAAGATTTTTATTTGTCACATGCACAATTATATAGAGCATATATAACCAGCAGTGAAATGAGAGTCAGGTCCGCTCCATGGACAGTGCAATTATTAAAGAATACAACACAGATGAAAATATACATAACTATAACTATGAAAGAATTAAATAAAAGTAAACAATAAAAATATAAGAATAAAATATAAAAAATATGTATACTGTAGAATTAAATATAGAATGGAAAATAATGTGCATGAAAGTAAACTGTAGTCTTAAATATTAAGATACACAGGGATGTGCAAGAGGCAATGTGCATATGTGCATTATACTGTAGTCTTAAATATTAAGATACACAGGAATGTACAAGAGGCAAAAGTGCAAACAGGTTAACACTTTCAGTATGTCAGTGTGAGGTAGTGAATGATGAATATCTTACTGATAAAGTGCATATTAAGTGAAGACATGAAGATGTTAAGAGGCAGGTTTAGAGTTTAGGAGCCTGATGGCCTGGGGGAAGAAACTCCTCCTAAGTCTCTCGGTTTTTGCCATCAGACTACGGACGCGCTTACCAGATGGCAGCAAAGTGAAAAGATGATTACTGGGGTGGATGGAGTCCTTGATGATTTTAACAGCTCTGCTTTTGCAGCGTTTGAGGTAGATGTCCTGCAGAGAGGGGAGAGCAGACCCTGAGATGCGCTCAGCTAAGCGCACAACTCTCTGCAGGGCTTTGCAGTCTTGACTGGAGCTGTTCCCATACCACACTGAGATACACTGAGTCAATACACTTTCTATGGCCCCTGAATAGAAAGTTTTCAGGATTGCTGGTGAGACCCTGAATTTCCTCAGCTGTCGCAGATGGTACAGTCTTTGCCTGGCTTTATTAACCTGTGTTTGAATGTGGGAAGTCCAAGTCAGGTCCTCGGAGATGATTACACCGAGGTACTTGAAGCTACTCACCCTCTCCACAGGGTTACCGCTGATCATAAGAGGAGTATAGGGCTGCTTCTGTCTCTTCCTGAAGTCAACAATCAGCTCTTTAGTTTTGCTCACATTCAGAGAGAGACAATTGTCCTGGCACCATGATGTTAATTTCTCTACCTCATCCAAGTATGCGTTCTCATTATTGTTGTGAATGAGGCCCAGAACCACAGTATCATCAGCAAATTTGATAATAGAAGTGGAGCTGTGGGAAGATACGCAGTCATGTGTGTAGAGAGAGTAGAGCAGGGGACTCAGGACACAGCCTTGTGGGGCTCCTACGTTCAGAGTGATGGAGCTGGAGGTGTACTGGCCTGCTTTCACCACTTGAGGTCTGCCGGTGAGGAAATCAAGAATCCAGTAGCAGAGTGAGGAATTCAGGCCGAGGTCCAGGAGTTTAGAAGCCAGCTTGATGGGGACTATAGTATTGAAAGCTGAGCTATAGTCAATAAATAGCAGCCGTACATAGTTCCTGTTATTGCTGTCAATGTGTGTGAGAGAAGAGTACAGGATGTGAGAGATGGCATCATCAGTGGATCTGTTGGGGCGATAAGCAAACTGAAGAGGGTCCAAGGTATCCGGGATGGAGGAGCAGATGACGTTTTTAACCAGTCCCTCGAAGACCTTCATAACTATCGATGTGAGTGCTACTGGACGATAGTCATTCAGACAAGAGGGTTTATTGTTCTTAGGCACAGGAATGATGACAGATTTTTTGAAGGAGGTGGGAATCACCGATGTAGCAAGAGACTCATTAAAAATGGATGTAAACAAACCAGCAAGCTGATCAGCGCAGGACCGCAGAATACGGCCGGAAATCCCATCAGGTCCGGCTGCTTTCCTGACGTTCACTCGCTTTAGAGCCCTCCTAACCTCGTCCTCCGACACGGTGATCACATGATCATCGCTGCTCTGACTGCTGCTTCCTGACGCGCTGATCGGCAGACTCGCGCTGCTTAGATTGCTTTCAAAGCGGCCGTAGAAAGTGTTTAGCTCGTCAGCCAGCGACGGATCAATTCTCACCACTGCAGAGGATTTATTTCCAAAGGCACAGATGGTCCTTAGTCCTTGCCACATGCGTCGGGAGTCATTTAGCTGGAAATGTGTCTCAATGCGTTCTCTGTATCTGTGTTTGGCAGCTTTTACTGCGCGTCGGAGAGCATAGCACGATGATTTGTACTCGCTCATGTTTCCTGACAAAAGACCGGCGTTGTAAGCAGCAGTGCGTTTGTTTACTGCTGCACGTATTGTTCTGTCAACCCAAGGTTTCTGATTTGAGAAGGTCCTTATAGTTATTTTATCCGTAGCTTGTTCGGCTAGTGTGTTTACAAAGCTTAATGCTACATCCGTGAACTCGCTGACGTCAGAGGAACTTGCCCGAAACATGTCCCAGTCTACGTCATCAAGAGCCGCCTGTAGCATGTCTTCTGAGTGGGCAGACCAGCGCGTCACCTCCCTCTGCACCGGAGGATCTTGAACGAGCTTTTGTTTATATTCCGGTGTAAGGAAAATGGCGGCATGGTCTGATTTGCCGAAAGCCGGTAGTGGGCGAGCTTTGTAGGCAAGCTTAAACTGAGTGTAACAATGATCCAGTGTATTCGGTCCTCTGGTTGGACAGGATACATGTTGATAAAGGTTAGGCATAACTTTCCTGAGGTTGGCTTTGTTAAAGTCCCCAGCGATGATAATAGCAGCATCAGGATGTTTGTTGATGTTTCCGCTGAGCACATCGTGGAGCTCGGACAAAGCCAAACTGGTGTCAGCTTGTGGTGGGATGTAAACAGCAGTAGCAATGATCGATGAAAACTCCCGGGGAAGATAGAATGGGCGGCAAATAATGGTTAAATGTTCCAGATGAGGCGAGCAGGAGCGCGACAGAGTGGAGATATTCATGGGGTCACACCATTTCTCGTTAATCATGAAACATACACCACCTCCACGGCTTTTACCGGCTTCGGCTGTTCTATCCATCCGTAAAACAGAGAAGTTTTCCGACGGTGTTACAGCAGCGTCCGGGACCGAGGGCGTGAGCCATGTTTCAGACAAACAAAGGATGTTACAGTCCCTTATGTCCCGTTGGAAACTTATCCTGGCTCTAAGATCGTCCATCTTATTCTCCAGAGACTGGACATTGGCGAGCAGAATGCTCGGTAGAGGAGGACTGTGAGCTCTTTTCCTCAGTCTGTTGCGAATCCCAGCGCGTTTCCCGCGGTGTTTCTTGGTCCGTCGCCACGGGTGGTTATTCAGGTGGCCATTGTTCATCTCGGCGTTCCGGAGAATCTCAGATGACCACGATGGGTTGAGGGATAAAGTGTCCTGAAACAGGTTAGTGAAGTGGTGTCCAATGTCCAAAAGTGAACTTTTGTCGTAAGTGATCAGTGCAGAGAAAGCAAAAGTAGATAAAAAAGTAAATAAAAACACAATCTAAGCGGAGCGACCTGGACGGCGACCGGACTCAGCGGCGCCATCTTGAGCTCAATTCAAGTACACAGCAAATAGAATACAAAACCCAAACCTATCCTCTTAATAGCGCTGCTAGCTAACGTTAGCATGGTGTATAACTGAAAATAATGCCGCATTCCAGGCAACCCATAACTTGTGTTTTTCCAGCCTTCTATCCGTGAAAATGCACTGGAACGGCATAGTCAAACCCGTGACTTCCCATCCGTGAACTCGTACTAGATCGATGTACTCCCAGTTACGGGTTCTGACGTCACACAACTTGCCTGGAACGCTACAAAGTCGTGAGTCGTGATTTGAAGTCATGACTTACGGGCTTAAAAATCTGCCTGGAACGCAGCATAACTCCTCAGCAATAGCTACAGCAAATCATACAAAAAGACTGTAATTCCCTGGAATTTGGGCTGCTGTCATTGACAAGATCATAAATAAAATAATCGGTCATGAGGTTTCTAATAAACATCG
The DNA here is from genome assembly GCA_003731715.1 of Anabarilius grahami. Lineage (NCBI taxonomy): Eukaryota > Metazoa > Chordata > Actinopteri > Cypriniformes > Xenocyprididae > Anabarilius > Anabarilius grahami. Next base: position 24,815 of record RJVU01037925.1, on the reverse strand, counting down.
CATTGTGAGAAATTATTTAGTCTTCTCTTCACCGATTTAGCATTTTTCTGGGCTCTCTTCCATTATCGTGGGAACATGACAAAGAACACTAATCCTGATTGGTCCTCATGTGTGCATTCGAATTTCTGATTGGCTCACGCAGATAGAACCTTTTAGAACCAAGTTAGAGTGCGACTTTGTAGATCCTTTTTGTTTTCTAAAGAAAAGTAACAAAATGTACACAACTTAAAAAAAGAAACATCACATAATATGAATAAATTGTCACAGAATATGTCAAGCGATTAAAATTTTTAATCTAATCAATTTCATGATATCGTGATTAATTAGTCTAATTATCCCCAAAAGATAAAGTTATTATTGTGTAAAGCATCAAATAGACATTACAAAAAGTAGCTTCAAAAATAAATATTTTTGGTGAACTATACATTTAATGTAATTTTTTGTTAATATGAAATTATATTGTGATACCATTAAGTATCTAATTTACACATGTGCTATTCTTGACATAAAACGTGCATTTTTGCCCCATATCCCTTGATCCCTTTTTTTATGTTACGACTTTAAACTCACCCGGGATTTCTACATGTTTAGGTAAATGCATTGTGTTTTCAGTGTGTTCACCTGTGTGAACTATCCCTTTAATTAATTCCTTGTATTTGCTATCATGAGATAACTGAACATTTTTAAATCAAATACATGTACATACATAGCACTGAAATATTCTAAAAGGTTCAAGATGCATATAAAAACTTTTAAATTTTACATTTAATTTATAAAATGCATGCAAATAACAAAACTACATCAAAATACATCACATTTATAATTTATGTGGAATAAGAAATTAGTGTTCCATATTAATGAATTTTAGCAATATAAATAGTATCTAATTTAGAGATGTTTACAACCCCATAACCCTGTATAATTTAACAAATTAATTATAAAAAGGAAATAATTAAAGAATTTGTTAAAATAATAAACTAACCAGAAATTAGTAAAAAGTGTAAGAAAAATAATAAAATCAAAGTCAAATGCATGTGATGTGATGATTGACATTGCAATAATTGTCCAATTACATAAGATTTATGTTGTTATTTGAGACATGTACTACATAGAGCTGTTCAACGATATTTGTGATTATCATGTCCAAAATAAGAGTCTGTGTTAACGTAATATAATTGTGTTTGTTCTATGTATAATAATTATTATGTATATATAAATAAACACACATTCATGTATATAATTAAGGACATTTTCTTATTTACATAAAAAATACACTCCACAAACTAGATCTTTGTCACCCAAATACATGTGTGTGTGTGTGTGTGTATATATATGTTTGTTCTGTGTTCTCTTTTGGACACGATAATCATGACAGACATTGTAAAACAGACTGCTACACTTGCATCTGGGGCAGATTCATCTCGACATAAGGTCTTGGCTTGATTGGTAAAAAGGCTTGTAATGGCTCTGGAGTTTCTTCATTCTACACCTTGCAAATGTATTCAGAAGGGAGTTTTTGAATTGAGTTTTGTGCTTGAAGTGAAATCCTCTGAACTTGCTTTTGCATATGAACCTGTTTTCCGAAAAATAGGAGGGGTGGTTGAACTTAGCAAACATTATTATTGTTATTATTATTCGGCTACTATAATTATTCAGTTTGTATTTATGTCAATAAATGAATTTAAAAGAACAATATGTAATCTTACGTTACGGCTCTGAGCAATTTTATTCATGATGTTAAGCAATTTATTCTCCATAGATTGTCTGAACTCCATGTGTAATCTCTCCATTTCTTTAAACTCATCGCTTTTCATCATTTCATGGTATTCTTCTTCAGTCTGTGAAACAAACTTATGAATATGAATAAAAACTGAATATAAACAACAGGATATATAAAAACAGATATTTATTAACTAACTACCATAAAATATCTGAAAACTATAGACCTTACGCGCCAAAGAAACAAGCGCACAACCACTTTTATAATTTTGTCTTTGAACTTCAGTGTTTGCGATAGCCCTGTATATTTCTATTGCATCACTGTTGAAGAGTAATTAGCAGGTGAAGTGGATTTATTTATTTTAGAGTTCATGAAAGTTATCATAAGCATTGTAATGTTTGGTTTTCCAATACAGTCTAACAGCACGAGAAGTGTTTGAGTAATGACAGTTTTCATTATTTTGTATGCATTCTTTATTTTGTAGGGTCTAATGACTGTTTTATGAGTGAATTGATGAATCATTCACCTGCTTCAAAACTGATTTACTTGATTAAAAAATATGAATTCATTACTACGTGTTGCTTGGAGTCTCAACAATCGATCCAGCTTTGGCTTTGTTTTATGCTATCGTTGACAGCATAAAAAGACAAAGTAATGGTCAACATTGCCACTCAATTCAAACCTCTTCTTCAATAAAATTTTATAAAGATTTGTAAATATATGTTGGTATATGACCTTACCGGCTCTTCAAAACATTCCCCAAGCTTAAAGGTCTCCATTCCAGGGAAAACCATCTGGCATTGGAGCAGGTCCCTCAAATTCATGGCTACGAGGTGCAAAAGCTCATCCTCGTAGGCAAAGACCCTTCCATCTTCACCCAACAGAAGCACCAACTGCAGACCAAACGCGTCACATGGGAAGTCATCAATGGCACCAATCACCTCCATTTCCGTCCGTTCTGGCAGGTAATAATCTTTCCAGGCTTCAAGCTGTTCTTCATCCCCTCCGTACACTGTTCCATCCTGCCCACAAATTCTCAGAGCAGAACCCTTTGGTTTCAGGAGTGGGATCTTCAAGTCACGATTACACTTTACGAAATTTGCAATCCCACTGAGGTCCACGGCATCTAAAGCAAAATTATTAGTAGTTAATAATAGATTAGAAATAAAGAGAAATAACATACAGACAAGGACATTTATGTAAAATTATAGTATGCAACAAGTGTGCAATAGTAAGTTTATTTATTTTGTACTTTTGTAAACAATGTAAATTACACATTGTGAATTTGTATGCATCTGTATCAATTGATTTTGTATTTAAAGTTTTGAAAAGTGTCCAGGAATAAGAGGTATGGATGAATCCTATTAGCCATTTCATAAATCAATGATATTCATAAATCATCTCATGTTAGTTGTCTTGATTGTGACTCTTCGTCCCTCAAAAGAGAAGTCTTCACACTCTTGCTTGAATGCTGATCTGTTTTCTCATCCATGCTGCGTGGAATAAATGTCTTCTTTCAGTGAACAAACAAGGGCTTTTCTGAACTTCTCCACCACTATTTACAGAATCTGAACAACATCAGACTGTCAGTGATTCCCTGCAGTTTATTCGTTGAAGAAGTGTTGATGGACCGTGTCACTGAAATGGAGACCAGGAAACTTTCTGATGATGTATGCTTTCAAATCCTGATGAATCTGCTAGTGAATAAGTCCAGAACACATGATATTCACGAGATTTGTGCAATGTCTTCTCATCCGCATTTCCCTCTCCATGGACAGGGACAGATCCTATTCTTGCTCTCCAATTTCAGATTCATGTGTTCCTTTTCTTTCTATAATTGAACTACTTCACACATCTGACTGAACAGCATTTGAGTGAATAGACAGGGAATTATACTAAAACCGTATGTGCTGTTTAAATTCATGTGTGCCTTTGTAATCAGAAAAAAGCCCAAGTGTTATTTACATACAAACCCGATTCCAAAAAAGTTGGAAAAGGCGAACGTGACCGACTGAATGGGAACTTGGATATACCTTTCAGCATTGATGGTGCCTTTCCAGATGTGTAAGCTGCCCATGCCACAAGCACTCATGCAACCCCATACCATCAGAGATGCAGGCTTCTGAACTGAGCGCTGATAACAACTTGGGTTGTCCTTGTCCTCTTTAGTCCGGATGACATGGCATCCCAGTTTTCCAAAAAATTACTTCAAATTTTGATTCATCTGACCACAGAACAGTTTTCCACTTTGCCACAGTCCATTTTAAATGAGCCTTGGCCCAGAGAAAACGCCTGCGCTTCTGGATCATGTTTAGATATGGCTTCTTTTTTGACCTATAGAGTTTTAGCCGGCAACGGCGAATGGCACAGTGGATTGTGTTCACCGACAATGTTTTCTGAAAGTACTCCCGAGCCCATGTTGTGATTTCTATTACAGTAGGATTCCTGTATGTGATGCAGTGCCGTCTAAGGGCCCGAAGATCACGGCATCCAGTATGGTTTTCCGGCCTTGACCCTTACGCACAGAGATTGTTCCAGATTCTCTGAATCTTTGGATGATATTATGCACTGTAGATGATGATAACTTCAAACTCTTTGCAATTTTTCTCTGAGAAACTCCTTTCTGATATTGCTCCACTATTTTTGGTAATTGGTGATCCTCTGCCCATCTTGACTTCTGAGAGACACTGCCACTCTGAGAGGCTCTTTTTATACCCAATCATGTTGCCAATTGACCTAATATGTTGCAAATTGGTCTTCCAGCTGTTCCTTATATGTACATTTAACTTTTCCGGCCTCTTATTGCTACCTGTCCCAATTATTTGGAATGTGTAGCTCTCAGGAAATCCAAAATGAGCCAATATTTGGCATGACATTTCAAAATGTCTCACTTTCAACATTTGATATGTTATCTATATTTCATGGTGAATAAAATATAAGTTTATGAGATTTGTAAATTATTGCTTTCCTTTTTTATTCACAATTCGTACACTGTCCCAACTTTTTTGGAATCGGGTTTGTATGATAACACCAGTGAATATGATGCTTTGTGTGTTTCTGACGTCAGTCATTTATATTAAGTGTACTGAGGGTCACTGTAAGGCTTGATTTTCCTGTTAAACGAAAACTGAGATCAAGCATCCTGCAATAAAGCAATAAAATTTGCATAGAGAAGAAGATCTCAAAGAAATAGCAATTGACAACACCTTGCCCTAACCCAAAAAGGACAATGCCTCCCCCCCCCCACACACACACACACACAAACACACCTTCCCTTCCCCCTGACGTAAGTCACTGAAAGTTTATATTCTATGTATAATGTAACTTTTATATATATTGTTTTTCCCTTTCATGTTTGGTATCATTTTAAAAGTCTCAGTGCGATTGGTAAAATGGTCTCAGTTTCACAGCAGTCACTAGAATTATGAAGAAGATGGAAAACTAAGGAAAATTCTGTCCTCTTTTTGGGTGGTGTCTCTTCTCCTCTCCCCCAAAACAGGTGTTGGTGTAATAAACATTTACGATCCTTGTGTTCTGGTTCTGGTATAAAAGGTAAAGAGCAAAGCAGCCAGGGGGGATCTTCTGTAGCCAGAGGCCCCCACAGAGATGGGTGAATGTCTGAAGACATTCACCCATGTCTGTGTGTATATGCATTTCAACTGATGTTATGCATTCACTATTTCTGAATTGGCTTCTAATTGTCTAACTGTAACGTAAATGGCATGATACATTTTTACTTGACGAATAAAATGGTTTATTCTGTATTATTCTTAATTCATTATTTCTAGTAGATCAAAGCAAAGGTATTACCTCAAATCTGTGTTCAGGATTGCTCATACGAAAGGTTCATTGATGGAGCATAAGGGCACATCAATTGAGTCCATTTCGATTTCTGACAATCACTGTCTTAAATAAGTTGCAGTTTTCGTAAATATATGATAACTATGCTTTTTGTTACGAGTAAGCAGAGCGCGACCGACTTAAAGGTAGATATTTACCCTGCATCCAATGTTTAAGATCAGAACTGACGAGTTTGTGTCCGGGAAGAGCCTTTAATCGGCCGAAGTGACTCTTCTAAAGCGATACCGGGTCTGCGGCGAATGAAATAATTGAAACTATAAGGTAATCAGAATAATCAAAAATCTAAATTGAGTCATAACTGATTAATTTCTAATTGGAAGCACAACCTAAGAATAAGAATCATTTGAAAATGGAGTCAGATTAAACGAGTGAAATTAAGTAAACTTCACAGTGACGCTGAAAAGGCATACACGCGTTAACCTTCGCCCAACGCCGTCGGATTCCGTTTTTGGGCCGATGGGGGGTTCCTTACAAAGTGGTGACATTCCCTCCGTGATCTCCCATATCCTGTTGGCGAGTGTCTTTTCAGTGGAAAATTGGGATTTGCAACAAGTAAGAGGCTTGATAATCTTCTCTTTCTTCAGCTGTGTGGTAAGTCCATTCTTATTTGCCTTTTAGAAGTGTTGAGGGAAAGATAGCTGCATCCTACACATTCGTAGAATGGGTCGGCATACCCATATTTAAGACCGGAGACCGAAATCCGGTGGGGCTGGAGAATTAGACAACCACATGTTATCAGGGACACGATAGCAACAGCGTAGATGAGAAATGATATCCCTTGCTTTAAACTTTAAATATCTCCTTGTTTGCCTACGCAACAAAAGATTGACCTTAAATTGGAATAACATCCTCCAAAATTTATTTTGGTTTTCAACAGAGGGCTGGAAATTAAAACCTAAATTCTGAGGTAAAGAATACCCAGCTACATGTTTATTTGCCTTGCTGCAACGACGTTGCAACACTGAAAATAAGCAAATGGTCACGTTGTGGAAAAAATCTTGTGATTGGATAAACCAAAAAAGATAACAAGGGAGAAAAATATCTCACTGGAATCCTTTGTGTGTGGAAATGTAAAGCTGGACAAAACAATGTTGTGAAATGAAAAAGTTTTCAAAAGAAAAGATTTGGGTATAATTCTGTCTCAGTACTGGAGAACTGCTGCCATGCAGAAGTCCTAGAGACTGCAACTGGGAAAATACACTAAATGTTAAAACTGATGTGTATAATGACAATTATTACTGAGAGACTTGTAGCCAAGCCTGAGGATTTTACCCATTCAGAGGACATGCTCAACTTGTCTTTGTTTCATAAAAGAAATTTAGCCATAGAATAAGATACCTTTTTTCCACTTGAGCCATTTGATGCCTTGGTCTCTTTATGAAGATTTTTTGGAGAAACTCACTTTCGTCCAAATGCTGATCCAGGGGGGACGCGTCTTCTCTAGCCGAGGTTTGCTGCGATCGCAGGTTCTTCCCAATGTAAGAGGCATGTTTGGGAATCTCTCTCAATTTACAGTAATACTCTGTATAGACGCTCTGTGCAAATGCCACAGATCTTGTTACTGGTCAAGATCTGCTTTCAGTATTTGCACACGTGCTCTACACAGTCCCAGTACTATAAAATGGGAGTCTCCAAAACATGACAACATTTTCGATCAGCGGGCGATTCTTTCTTTAACGCAGTGTGTCTGTCAGTGAACAGCACATGGTCCATTACAGCTTCAAACACTGAGAGTAATGGCAGCTCGAAATCTCACGAATCCCTGTGTGTCAACTAGCCATCTTAAAAGAGTTATGTTTGCAATGAGTTTAATGCATATATTGTCTTTTCATTACACTTATTTGAATGAGAATTCACCTCCTCATGAGATTTTTAAAGAAACAAATTATGCTGGTAAAACAAGAGAATATAACAGCTTATCCAAGCTAAGACATTTTTAACTTGTCCTTACCTTCTTTAATGAATGACAGAAATTCCTCGATTTTTTCAAGGGATCTAATAGAAAAAAATAGATTTGATGATATTTTATAACAGTCATATTTCAATATGCCTTATTATGAATATGATATAATTGCCAGTGTAGAGGTTATGGTCATATGCTCTTAATTTCATTGCATGCAAATGCAATGAAAATAAATGCTTTCAATTCAATGTACAAATAACTGAATGAGAACAATGTTGTCACAGTCATATTATGTTCTCTTTAGGTTTTCATTTTGATTTTCATTCTGTTTCATTCGGTTAATTCATCAGTGCATATAAGTTCCTGTTTGTTGTCTGTTCACTGTTTGTTATACTGTGTTGTATGTTCCAGTCTGGATTCTGTGTTCTCCCGCTGGATTATCAAGTAAAGACTTGTTAAACTATTATCTTCCTCGTTGTGTGTTTGATACATCAGCAGACCGTAACAAATGTATTTGAATTCCATAAGCTGAGAAACTTTAATGTTAATGATTAGGCCTAAGAGTTACTAGGTGGAGAAGTAAGAGGGCAATATTACATATAAATTATGAACAGTGCGAGTAGCTACTGACAGCAAAAATAAAACAAATACATACATACATACAAAATTAACATTTAATTGGGAAGTTGCAAATCCATCCCTTTGTTTATAGCTAGAAGTCTCAATGCACCAGTTCCCTTGTTCCCACCCCGTCCTTCAAAATGAACAGTGATGGCGCTATTCGGCACTTACTTGTTTGTCATGCTTCAAACTGTTTTCAAGACTTCTTAAAGTTGTACTACATGGTAAAAAAATAAAAAAATAAAACAATGTAATTCATTATAATGATTTTGTTATGAACATTTAGTAATAGAAGACCATAGCCTTTATTTGATTAATTATTTAAAAGGAAATATTCAGCTGCAAGATCTATTTATTAGATCATCATTAGATTAATAATATTTTTGGAGAAAAGAAAAAGGTATTGCTGAGTAAACTATGCACTCTCAGAAAAAAAAAATGTAAAGACTGTCAAACAGAGTATTTGGATTTGAATGACTAGATAACTTTCATGTGAATTATGAATTATCTAAAAATAAAATTATCTAAAGCTACTTTTTTGTTTTTTACTTTTTATTTGATTAGATCAAAATCCTTGTTCTTCCCTCATGTAACTTTCACATAAACTTCATGTAACAATGTTCAGTTTGACCTGTAGAAAGTTAGGGTATGATATAAAAATGTACTTAGTAATATAGAAATATACTGTATTTTTTATGTTTTGTTTTGATTTTCATTCAGTGTGGCTAACTTTAAATCCAACTTTAAATTGCACATGCAATATAGCTTTTATAGCAACTACTCAAAATAACACAAGTCTAAGGTACATTAAAAATACAAACCTGGCAGAAAAGTTGAGAATGTGTGCAGTGGATGAGGCACAGTCGACTGGGCACAGTCCTGCAATATCAGAACACATTGCATTAAAGAAAAAAACAAAACATACTGTATGCGTCTTTTAATTAAATCCCTTTTATATTTTTGATATATTTAAAAAAATAGACTGGCAACATAATTTGATAACAACACAATCTTATATTGCAGTTGCACTGGGTTCAGTATATATGTATAACATTGAAATCCAGTTAAACATGCACTTCCTTAAACATGTTTCTCAACTCATACATGACAAGATCTAAACTAGCACTGTCAAATGTCACTGTTTATACAATATTAAAAACCTGTTCTGCCTGACAGACTGGTCACAAGGAAGGCAATGGTCTGTATTTTTTTTAACAGATTTTGTCCGTTTTGTCATTATACATTGAAATACCTGTTGTTTTACAGATATTTGCTGTAATTTAATTTTCAGCTATTAAATTTACAGGGAATTGCATGTATTTTAGTATTACATTAAATTTCTGTTTTTTAAAAGAAATGTTCTGTATTTTTACAGAAAAATTTGTAATTTTACATAAAATGTTGATGAATATTTTACAGATTTTTTCTGTAAAAATAGAAAAAAGGGAATGAATGTATAACTACAAAAATCAACAGTCATTCAACATGTTTTTTTCTTCTTCCATTTAAGAGTTGCTAATGTGTTGGTTAAAGTTAGTTCCCTTTCGAAAGGGAACTTCTACTCTGCGCTGACTGCGCTATGGGGAACATCCTCCGTGACCCGTGCTCGAAATGCCAAAAATCACAACACTCCAATCCTATTGGCCGGTGACAGCCTATCACGTCAAACGCACGAACCGTGACGTATAAAGGGAGCGCCTGTGGAGACAGCCGACATCCTTTTGTCTTTTCGCGACTGTTTTTTGCTCGTGCCATTTTCACTCTGCCAAAAAATGTCTGCTAAATCGTTCAGGAAGTGTGCTGATCCTTGTCCCAGGTTTCTGACACCGGAGGACACACACAACTTGTGCGTTTCCTGTCTGGGCGAGGAGCACGCGCGGTCAGTACTCGAGGGTGCTGCCTGTGCTAACTGTGTGCGTTTTCCCATGAAAACGCTCCGTTCTCGTTTGGCCGTCTTCTCGAGGGGAGGGGTGCCGTCACCGCTGCCTGGTGGTTCCGGCCCCGCTCGTGCTGAGGCTCAGCGGCGGCTGAAATCATGGGGCTCGCAGGTGGAGCTCACTGAGGAATTTGAGAGGGGTGTCAATCTTTCTCAAGCCGAAGCGACTGACGAGGACGCGCTTCTGGCGGATGACGGCGATGTTCTATCTTTGACATCCTCGGACCCAGGAGCGAGTGCTCTCTTGGCCCAAAGCCCCGGAGAGCAGGAGATGGCCAAGGTGGGAGAAGCGGGCGAGCCCACGGCTCCCGCTAGGCCGCCCTGCGCAGCGTTTTTGGAGTTGCTGGAGGTTATGGAACGCGCCTCGAGCAGACTGCAGCTGGCCTGGGAGCGCGTGAGGAGGGAACCCGCTCGCAGCAGGTTAGACGATTGGTTTCTCTCTACCCATGACCCGGCAACTCCGGCGAGCCTTCCATTCCTTCCCGATCTTCATGTTGAGATCGAGAAGGCATGGAAGAACCCGTTCTCAGCCCGAATCCATCAGCATCAGCGAGCTAACTTCGCTGATGTTGAGGGAATGGACGAGCATGGGTACGTGTTGATGCCTCCTGTAGAAGAGACGTTTGCGAACTATCTTGCTACAGGGAGTGCACCGACACTGAAAGCTCCGGCCCTACCATCCAAAGCGTTGAAGGTGACGTCACGCTTGAATGGCAGGGCTTACGCCGCTGCGGGTCAGGCTGGTGCGGCGTTGCACACTATGGCGGTGCTTCTGGCGTATCAGGCTGATCTGCTTACGGATCTTGATCAGGGTCAAGGTCTTTCCGCTGAGGCGGTCGCTAAGTTGCGTCGGACCACAGATCTCGCTCTGAGGGCCACCAAACAAACTGCCGCCTCGATCGGTCGATCTATGGCGGGCATGGTGGCCACGGAGCGACATCTGTGGCTCAACTGCACGGGCATCGGGGAGAAAGAGAAACGGTTTCTCCTCGATGCCCCGGTTTCGCCCACTGAACTTTTTGGCACCTCCGTGCAGGCGGTGGTTGAGAAGTTCAGGGAGGCGAAGATGCGCTCCGCGGCGTTTAGATCTTGCATCCCGCTCAGATCCAGCTCTGGGCCCAGACAGCCGGGAGATCCCGGGCCGTCTCGAGCCGAGGCTCAGAGGCAAGCCCAGAGGGAAAGTGTCACCGCTCGTGCGCCTCCTCCTCCTCAGAGTAAGTCGCAGAGACGGTGAGATGCCAGAAGGAAGAAGCAAGATCTGAAGGAGGTGATCGAGGAACGGCGCCAGCAGCGCCGGTAATTGATCTCTTCTCTCGCGAGGGCTTTTTTTTTTTCACCCTCGCTCTTCCTTCGCCTCCCGGTAGCGTTTGTGACATCTATATGCTGCGGGCTTTACAGTCGGGCTGATGTTGTGGGCCTATGATGAATATATATTTCTGATGGCCCGCCGTCTGGCTTGATAGTGAAATTGCTTTGCGGCTTATGGAACTTTGGATTTTCCCCTCCGTGTGACGAATCGGGGAGGAATCTGCGTTCTACGAGCCGCAGGAGGTAAGCCAGGTCCATTTTTATTCTCAATATAGACCTTGCTTTTCCTGTATAGCCTCCCGTGCATATAGTTGTCATCTGTTCATGTTTTTAAGGGGTTATTTGGGCAAATTACTGTATGTTAGGCTGACTGTTACTAGCAGGCCCTTTATGGCCGCTTTGTTGTTTAGCGTTGGTATAGTTTCTCGGCTGATACTGTGTATAGCTAGAACTAGCTTTCGCTAATTCAGTTGTTTATGTGTTGGCCGGTTTTTCGGCCACCTAATGCTGTCGCTCGCGCTGCTTTCTCCGTGTGTTTGGGAATTTGTAGCCCGAGTGTAGCTTGGTCTCATATAGGCCTTAGCTAGCGGCTAGGCTAGAACTAGGTTAGGTGTGTGTTTGTTTACATCCCCCTGTTATGACTATCCCCCTGCGGTTGTATGGTTCCTAGTTCTGGCCTCCTTCTGAGGAAGTTGCTGGTCGTTTTTGCCCATATTTCCCCTTCATATGTTTATGCAGGCGTGTTATGTGAGCATGTTTGTGCTGCCACAGGTTACACCTGTTTTCTGTGATAGCAGGCTTTAACCGGCCTCTATCTATGAATACGGTGTTGTTGTTGTACTCCCCGGGTAGGGTTTGTGTTTCACTGAGTGCATCACCTGTTGGATTGCACACTCAGGATGAGTGTAGGGAATTTTGTTTGCCCGACCTCTACCGGTCGTTTGCACCACAGCATCTGGGGTTCATTGCTGTTTGATTGTTGGCTATTTGTTTTTAGCCTCTCTGTTATGCAGCTTGTTTGGATACAGCGCTGTTGGTCTACGATGCTGATTACGCTCACACTATTTAGCATAATTAACATTGCCTGCTGGAATGTGTATGCCTAGGCTCAGGTTGTGTAGCTAGTTCCCTTAAATTTGTCATTTTAGGATATACTGGCCCTTCCTTGTACCTAGGGCCCTGTCATGACCATGGGCTGGTGCCACTTGGTTCTTTAAGTAGCAGGCCTTTCCAGGCCTCTCTTATAGCTTCCTGTTGGCCCAGCTACTCTGGTCATGTACGGGCATCATTCCATGATTGAGTCATACGTTACTCTGTTGTTGCCAGATGTTTATGGAAGTCGTTGGCCCCCTTTGGCCTCCTTTCATGTTTTAACCTAGCATGTTGGCACAGCTTGTATGGGTTTCTGTATGTCTCATACCCCTTGGGTGTTGTTAAATGCACTAGCTATCGCCGCGCGCTTTTAGGGTTACAGGCCGCTTTCAGGCCTTCCTTTGCTAGCATGTCAGAGTTTAGCTTGGTACTCCTCTCGCTGAGAGTAAAAGATGTTTTTACTGAGTATTTATGCATTTATTCCCTTTAGCTCTAGTCGAGCTAAAATATTTACCCTGTCTATTTAACGGGTTCTATTTTTGCTCCTAGAACTTTAGTGGCCGCGGGCTGATGTCGCGTGTGACGGGTAGGCCGTAAAGGCCTCCTGTGGAGCATGCTGACCTTTGACAGCAATAAGGATGGTTTTGCCGGCTGGCCGGGTCTCGGGTTGACTATGACCTCCTGTGTAGTCGGTCTGTTCAGCCTGAACCCTGATAACACTGCCACGAGCTGATGCCACATGCCTGCTGGGGTTATAGGCCCACGGGGCCTTCCTTAGTGCATGATGGCGTATGTTGTACTCCTCTTGCTTGAAGAGTAGAAAGGTACTTCACCGAGTGCACTGCTCGTTGGTTTGTGTTGGACTGGCTGTCTCGTGGACACTTGCAGCTGTTATGTCTTGATGTTTGCTCCACCTTGATATGCAACAGGGTGTGGCCTTACAGGCCATCCTGGGCTACCGCCGTCTGCATTCAGTTTTAAGTTCTCTGGTGAACTCTGGTTATGTTGTAGGCCCTTTTCCCGGCCTCCATGACTATGCGCCCGCTTTACGGTCTGTCTGTTAGGTTGAGCTTCGTACTTCCCTTCGGGGTTAACTGCGTAATTGTGCTTAGCTCCCTAAGCTGGTATGGTTGTAGACTTCGGTGAAGTCTCCCTTTAGACCAGCCCCCAGGCTGGTTTGTGCTCCCCTGGGTCAGGGGTCTTTAGCGCACAGCCTCCTCAGCACCTTGTTAACGGCTGAGTAGATCCTTGGATGAGTGGTTGTACTCCCCTCATACGAGGGTCCATAGCGTTTAGCTGAGTTCCGCTCTCCAGGATGCTCATCTCTGCGTGTGGGTTTGAGTTGCTTACTGCCCTTTTGCAGTCGCTCTTTCCTGCTCTCCTCTCTGGAGTTTGCGCTTGGAGATTCTGTATATCAGACAAGGTTGGCTTGGCCAGATTTAGCTCCGCTGGATTTGGCTAGGCCTCCTTGGTGGCAGCGGGGATGGATTTTTCCCCCTAGTGACTGGCCGAGGTTCCTTTGGTTCCTTGGCCACATTCCCTTAAAGAAACCACCCCCTCTCTGGTTGTTGGTTCCGGATGCTCGAGCAGCTTGGAAGGCTTTTTTCGGAAGGCTTCTTTTAGGTTCAGCTTGGGCTGTTGGCCGTAGGGAATGCTGTCACTGACAGCCTTGGAGTTCTGCCCCCGGTGTTTCCCTGGAACTGCCGGATGTGTGTCCAGGCATTTGGACTGGCATTCTCCTCTAGCATGGCGGCGTGGGTATATCGTTCCCCATAGCGCAGTCAGCGCAGAGTAGAAGTTCCCTTTCGAAAGGGAACGTCTCAGGTTACGTATGTAACCATGGTTCCCATTCAGTCAGTCAGGTTACTATTGTAACCCCCGTTCCCAGAAGGAGGGAATGGAGACGTTATGTCGATACTGACATAATGGGGTCTCGCCTGGGAGCCCAATCACCTCCAAAGGTACAAAACAAGCCAATGGGAATTGGCCTGTGAGATTTACATGCCGGGCCCCTCCCCCGGCATCCGGGTATAAATAGGGCCGGCATACTCACCTTCATTCATACTTTTGCTTCGGAGCCGATCGGCTGATCATCCTTTCACCTCTTCAAGAGTGAATTTCCTGAACTGAGAGAGCAAACAGCAATTTTAATTGCTAAGGACAAGTTCCTTCAACAGCAATTTTAATTGCTTTTTCCTGTTTCTCTCTGGTGGCTGCTCGAATCTCTCCAGCTGGTTGGGAAGGCACGCTCAGCGGTGGGTGTGACGGCGCGCTGCCCACAGGACGGTGCTGCACTCATCCCTGTGTGCTTCGGTTGGTGAGGTGTACTAAAAGAGCAAGCACGGGCGATCAGCGTCTTTTTCAAGATGTCTTTTCGTCCGTGTGTTTCTGGATGCGGTCGTTTCCTGACTTCCTCTGACGGCCACGATCACTGTCTCACGTGTCTGGGTAAACCGCACGCTGAGTCAGCGCTCGTGGATGGTACATGCCCTCACTGCGAGGGCATGTCCATGTTGGCATTGAGATCGCGACTCTCTTTCTTTAACACAGAAATGAGAGTCCCCTCTGTCACTACCCCAGCACCGGCGGCTGTAGCTGTATTACAGTGGGAGCCACTTCGTCGGGTCCGTCCCAACGAACCTCCCACTCCTCAGCAATGCCATGTGCCGTCCAGTTGCCGGCTGCTGCCGCGGGGCCCTCCTCGGGGGTGCCCCGCTTCACTTTCGGCGCTCCCGAGGAAGATCAGATGTCGATCGCTGCATCGGGGAGCGGGATCGCTGATTCTGAGGAAGACGAGGACTCCGAGCTTCCACCCTCAGGGGTGGTCGCTCAGTCCGAGGCGGACTCTGAATTGGCGGCCATGCTTGCCCGGGCCGCCGCGGGCATCGGTCTCGTGTGGAACCCTCCACCGTGTCCCGAGCGCTCGCGGTTGGATGATTAGTTTCTGGGTTCGGGGGCGCAGCTCCCAGCCGCGTCCCGCCCCAGTTCCTTTCTTCCCGGAAGTGCATGAGGAGCTCCAGAAGACGTGGATGGCCCCTCACACGGCCAGAAACCGTTCTTCTGCCTCCTACGCTCTCACTACCCTCGATGGTGGGGCTGCCAAGGGATACGTGGAGATTCCTCAGGTGGAACGTGCGGTTGCGGTGCACTTGTGCCCGCAATCCGCGGCCACCTGGCGGAACCGTCCGCGTCTCCCGTCCAAGGCGAGTAAGACCACGGCCGCTCTCGCTGCCAAGGCTTACTCAGCCGCTGGACAGGCAGCCTCTGCCCTGCACGCCATGGCCATCTTGCAGGTCCATCAGGCGAAAGCTCTTAAGGAGCTGCACGAGGGTAGTTCCGAGCCAGGGCTGCTGCAAGAGCTGCGTGCAGCGACTGACCTCGCCCTCCGGGCGACGAAGGTCACTGCGCGCGCCCTGGGTCAGACGATGTCCACCCTGGTGGTCCAGGAACGGCATCTGTGGTTGGACCTGGCCGAGATGAAGGACGCCGACAATGTTCGCTTTCTCGACGCCCCCATCTCCCAGGCCGGCCTCTTCGGCGACACTGTCGAGGACTTCGCTCAGCAGTTCTCGGCAGTGCAAAAGCAGACGGAGGCCATCAAACATATCTTGCCCCGGCGTGATGAGGCCACCCATCCGCCACGGGCTGCGCCTCCGTCTGCTCCTCGCCGAGGGCGTCCTCCTGCGGCTCAGGCTCCGGTGAGGTCGGAACCTTCCTACCCTCCCCGAGCCACCCGCAGGAAGGCGACGCCCCCTGTCCAGGCCGCCAAGTCTTCTTCTTCCAAGAAGAAGAAGGCTAAGAAGCGGCCCTGAGACAGGAGACCCAGTGGTGGAGGAAGTTGCTCGGCAGGAGACGGTGACCGCACCGCTCCTTCCCCCGGGAGAGGGCCCGGGGGTAAATCCTGTGTTTTCTTTTCTTTTTGTTCCGCCGCTGGCCCCAGGGTCAGCGGTACCCACATTATCAAAGAAAGAGCAATTTCCAAAACCTCTGGGTCATATAAGAGGGTCTGCACTGAGGGTGAGCGAGCTTTCGCTCCCTCTCTCTCAGCCATTCCTTCCTTCGCCACGGGCAGGGTCTTGGCGCCTCGGGGACGCAAAGCCTCCCCACGTCACCCTGCCCACTCGGAGCCATGTGAGTGGACTCCACTCACAGCCTCAACTTCGGGACGCACTGCCTCCCGGGTTGGGCCACAGTGCTCCATGCTGCCCCCCCGTGGGTACTTCTGTTGTCTGGATGGTTCCACTCGTACGGTACTTGGGGGCGTGGCTACGTCTTCCCAACCCGTCCCGTTGGCTCGTTCGGACAATCAGACTCGGCTACGCGATTCAGTTCGCCAGGCGTCCCCCCAGGTTCAGCGGCGTTCTGTTCACTTCGGTGACAGGCCAAAACGCCCCTGTCCTGCGGGCGGAGATTGCGGTTCTTTTGGCGAAGGACGCAATAGAGCCTGTCTCTCCGGCCAAGATGAAGTCTGGGTTTTACAGCCCTTGCTCCTGGGGCATATGGCATCCGCAGCCGCGGTCACGCCGCTCGGATTGCTTCATATGAGACCGCTTCAGCACTGGCTTCACGACCGAGTCCCGAGGTGGGCATGGCACCGTGGCTCGCTCCGTGTGGTCATCACACCGAGCTGTTGCCGCACATTCAGCCCGTGGTCGGACCTTGCTTTTCTACGGGCCGGGGTGCCCCTAGTACAAGTGTCCAGGTATGTTGTTGTTACAACAGATGCCTCCACCACCGGCTGGGGTGCCATATGCAGTGGCCAGTCGGCGTCGGGCTCCTGGACAGGACCCCATCGCCATTGGCACATCAACTGCCTCGAGTTGCTAGCAGTACTCCTTGCTCTGCGCCGGTTTCGACCGCTGCTGCAGGGCAAGCATGTACTGGTCCGATCGGACAATACATCGACTGTTGCGTACATCAACCATCAGGGTGGTCTACGCTCCCGTCGCATGTCGCAACTCGCCCGCCATCTCCTCCTGTGGAGTCAGCGCCGACTCAGGTCGTTGCGCGCCTCCTACATCCCGGGCGAGCTCAATCGTGCGGCCGACGCGCTCTCACGACAGCTCACGCTCCCGGGGGAATGGAGACTCCACCCCCAGGCGGTCCAGCTGATCTGGGGCCGGTTCGGGGAGGCACAGGTAGACCTGTTTGCCTCTCTGGAGTCGGCCCACTGCCAGATGTTTTATTCGCTGACCGAGGGGACCCTCGGCACGGATGCACTGGCACACAGCTGGCCCCGGGGCTTACGCAAGTATGCGTTTCCCCCAGTGAGCCTCCTTGCACAGACACTGTGCAAGGTCAGGGAGGACGAGGAGCAGGTCTTGCTAGTTGCGCCGTACTGGCCCAACCGGACCTGGTTCCCAGAACTCATGCTCCTCGCGACAGCCCATCCCTGGCGCATCCCCCTGAGGCAGGACCTCCTCTCTCAGGGGCAGGGCACCATATGGCACCCACGTCCCGATCTATGGAACCTCCACGTGTGGTTCCTGGACGGGATGCGGCGGACTTGAGTGGCCTACCGTCCGCGGTAGTTGACACCATCACTTCGGCCAGAGCCCCCTCTACGAGGCGCGCCTATGCCATGAAGTGGAGTCTGTTCGTTGAGTGGTGTTCTTCCCACCGGGAAGACCCCCGGAAATGCCCGGTCGGTGTTGTACTTTCCTTCCTTCAAGAGGGTTTGGAACGGAGGCTGTCCCCTTCCACCCTCAAGGTCTATGTGGCCGCCATTGCAGCGCATCACGATGTGCTCGATGGCAAGTCACTAGGAAAGCACGACCTGATCATCAGGTTCCTTCGAGGTGCCAGGAGGTTAAATCCTCTTAGGCCTCGGTCAGCGATTCGTGCCTGGAATTCAGGCCGGACTACTCTCACGTTATCTTGAGACCCCGGCCTGGATATGTGCCCAAAGTTCCCACCACTCCCTTCCGGGACCAGGTGGTGAACTTGCAAGCACTGCCCCCGGAGGAGGCAGACCCAGCCCTTGCGTTGCTGTGTCCCGTTCGTGCCCTGCACGTTTACGTGGACCGCACGCAGAGCTTTAGAAGCTCTGAGCAGCTCTTTATCTGTTTTGGAGGTCAGCAGAAGGGGAAGGCTGTCTCCAAACAGAGGTTGGCCCACTGGATAGTGGATGCCATCGCCTTGACGTACCAGTCGCAAGGCAAGCCGTGCCCCCTCGGGTTGCGAGCTCACTCCACTCGGGGTGTTGCTTCTTCCTGGGCGTTGGCGCACGGTGCCTCTGTTGCAGATATTTGCAGAGCTGCAGGCTGGGCGACACCGAATACATTCGCGAGATATTACAATCTCCGAGTGGAACCGGTGTCCACCCGTGTGCTGTCTACTCGTAGATAGCCATGGGTGTTCGCTTGCTGTGCCATTTCCCTCGGGAGAGGGAATGCGAGCACTTTTCCGCTCCTCAGTTCAGTTCCCCCTAACGGCGAACCCTGTGGAGTTCCTCCTGCATCCTGCGGCAGCCAGACGCGGTGGAGGCGTCCGGCACTAGGTCCAGTACTCGTGTGTATGCCCAATTGGTCTGCCCTTGTACTGGGCTAGATGCCCATATGCTGTGATTCCCCACGGGTAATCCCATATGTGTTTGTCCACGGTACGGTTTCCCTAACGGTAAACCCGTGTCTTTCCCTGGGCGGCTTCGTTTTGCCCTATCTCTGATTGCTAGTATGTTCCTCCCGGAAGGTAGGACCTACATCAGAGTTCTTCCATATGTGTTACTGTCCTCAGGCCAGTCCATATGTGTTTCCACACATTACCTCCCTTCGGGCAGGGTGTGGTCTCCGTAGCTTTCCCCTCTTCGGGAACGCTTTCCTGGCGTTTTGGTCATGGCTGACCTGGGAATTGAGATGCTGGCAGGCTGTAGTGTGCCAAATGCAAGTGCGGCCCATACTCGCAACCCTCCAGCGCCCAGAGTAAGCCCAGGAATGTCTTCCATACCAGCGGGATGGAGAGGACAGGGCAAAACAGTGGAGAGGTCGAAGCTGCTGTTCCTTACCCACAGGGAAGAGTGCTTCGGAACTGCTTCCCTAACACTCATAACGTGGTTCAGTCGCTATGGCGTTTTCCACGGGACCCCATTACGTCAGTATCAACGTAACGTCGACTGACTGACTGAATGGGAACGTCTAGGTTACTATTGTAACCCCCGTTCCCAGAAGGAGGGAACGGAGACGTTACGTTCCCCTGCCATAGCTCTGAGTCACCGCTGAGCGGCCAGATACCTGTCTCGGCTCCTCAGCAAAAATATGAATGAAGGTGAGTATGCCGGCCCTATTTATACCCGGATGCCGGGGGAGGGGCCCGGCATGTAAATGTCACAGGCCAATTCCCATTGGCTTGTTTTGTACCTTTGGAGGTGATTGGGCTCCCAGGCGAGACCCCATTACGTCAGTATCGACGTAACGTCTCCGTTCCCTCCTTCTGGGAACGGGGGTTACAATAGTAACCTAGACGTTCCCTGAGAACAGGGAACGAGACTCTGCGCTTTCATGCTATGCTGCGGGATGCCTGCTACAGTCGCTCAAAGACAAAAAGATGTCGGCTGTCTCCCCAGGCGCTACCTTTATACGTCACGGTTCGCACCGTTTGACGTGATAGGCTGTCGCCGGCCAATAGGATTGGAGTGTTGTGATTTTTGGCATTTCGAGCACGGGTCACGGAGGACGTTCCCCATAGCGCAGTCAGCGCAGAGTCTCGTTCCCTGTTCTCAGGGAACCATGGTTACATACGTAACCTGAGACGTTTTTTAAGGTTCATTTATAAGTATTGGTACACACAGTAGGTGTGTAGGCCTTCTATATATTATGCATTGTTTATTTTACTAATTTTTTAACCTCATCTTGCAAATATGCTTATTTTGAAACTGCTGATTGGCCTTGACTTATTCTCCCCTAAATTTCTTGAACACATCTATTATTGATATGTACATTTTATGTTTTTCCTAATCGAGTTGCAAATGCGCAGCCATAGACTGTAAAAAAAAAGCGCAGCTTTGTGTTGTGTGTGTGTACGTGCGTGCGCGCGGGGGCGTGTGCGAGCGCGTGCAATGCAGATTCAAATTTGCCGCCGATAACTTTTCCGTTAGTCCCGCCCACTACAGTTCCAGGAGCACAGTGATGGAAGGCGAGCGGGTTATTTGAATTTATTTTAGTCTACGCTTGTGTGTCGTGAGATTAACAGTAGTGTAAAGCAATCGTAAAGAGCAGTCGTGAACAGGAGTATTTATTTTAACTCATCCGTCGATCCATTCTTCGCAACAGTGTGAGGAAAAACTAACACATCCTTTCAGAGAGAAGACCACAGCGGACATCATACCAACCGATCACTGGCTGAGGTAAGAGTTTAATTCTACATGTGTGTGATATTTTATGTCGTGTGGCTACACATTTGTATTGTTTATAGTTTCGAAGCTAATATTAGTATTTCATACTGTGCTAGACTAACTGGAAATTGTCATTGTACTTATTGTTGCTTCTATTGTACTCCCTGTAGTCACATATATGTAAGAGTCATCATATGTATAAAATAACAGCAATATTACAGTACAGAAGTATACAGAAATTGTCGTGTAATGTAGATGTTCTATATACTACGCTTGTATTTCCTATAATTTAAGCAAGTTGACATACAATGTCTTGTGTACAATGACTAATACTGTACATGTGCATGCTCCTTTGAATAAATGTATTCTGTACTATATTTTGTTAATTTAACAGAAATTGGTTGTAAAGGTTGCTATTTTTATGCATTTCTAAGTAATTAATTTATAGATGGATTGAAGTTGTGAGTGGTTCTATAAAAATAAAGATTAATACTGTAAAATGCAAACATTTCTTTTGGAATTTATGTGCTAATTGCATTTTTATAAATAATTTCTTAGTTATTGTATATGGAAAATCTTTATTTTAAAAGTAAATAACTGTAGATGGACAGAGCGGCTTGATAAAATAACTCATAAAAACCTTCAATTTGCAGAGATTAACCTGAAAATTAGTTGTTTTCTATGTAATCTGACATAATTTATCAGTTTTTCCTCGGTTTATTAAATGATTATCAACAGTAATATACTGTAATTTAATGAATTTTGACTGTAAAGTGTGTTCTGTATTTTTATAGTTTTTACATGTAATTTTGTGAAATGTTTTTTACAGTGTAGCAACTAAACACTATACACTGCTTTTTAGAGTTTAGATATCTGTAATGCCCCCAATGGTGTTCACGATCAAACAAGCTATTTATTGTTTTTATCAAGAACAAAGAAATTATGTCTTTGATTGGTTTGCTATAGAGTAGACAAAGGAGTATACAACAAATGTAGAATCTATTTAAAAATGTAAAAACTTACCCAACTTTTCTCACAGGACAATTTTTGGTGATACACTGCTGTACACTATAAAAATCTATGGGCCCTGAGAGGGTGTGATTGTTTTCCAACCAGTTTCCATGATGGAGCTCCAGAAAGGTGAGATGCACGTGTGTTTTGTTTTGTTTTTTCCATCCAGAAACATGCAAAATC
The DNA here is from genome assembly GCA_003731715.1 of Anabarilius grahami. Lineage (NCBI taxonomy): Eukaryota > Metazoa > Chordata > Actinopteri > Cypriniformes > Xenocyprididae > Anabarilius > Anabarilius grahami. Next base: position 2,851 of record RJVU01037925.1, on the reverse strand, counting down.
ACATTGACGTCACCTGTTGCTTAGGATTCACATATCTGAACAGTACAGGAAGAAGTTCCTACACCCAACATAATTTGTTGTTATATCTTAATGACATTAATGACATTCATTTTCCAGCCAAAAGTTAATGTTTAAAGACTTCAACTGAAAATTAATAACAGGTTTCTTTTGGATAATGTCAAATTTCAAGAATGCTCTGAAATAAATCGCAGCACATGCCAGGAACACATACAGCGGATCACTCATAATCTGATATTTTCTTCTTGAAAAACAAACATTAGGTCTAGAGTAAAATACGTACATCCAATAAAGAGCTTCTTTACCAGACACTTCACTTAGCAAAAACACTCAATAACATTTACATTTACATTTACGCATTTGGCAGACGCTTTTATCCAAAGCGACTTACATTGCATTATACTATACATTTTTGTATCGGAGTATGTGCAATCCCTGGGATCGAACCCATGACCTTTGCATTGCTAGTGCCACGCTCTAACCACTGAGCTACAGGAAAACATATACATTTATAAGCTCATGACATGCACTACAAATCATTCTGCGCTGTGTTCAGCTATAGCTGCTTGACTTAAAGTATGCTTATGTTCGCACAGCATTTATGTGAAGCAACTGATTTTTTTGTATAGGTAAATATTCATATAAAACATATGTATAGTCAGATGATCTCTCTTAGTAAGTTATATTATACTTGATATTACGTCTGTATTTATGTAAATTTGTAGCACCGTGGTCCTGTCAGGCACAACATTTTGAATGTCTCCACAAGAGAGGAATGACAATAGAGCTCAACTTGAACTTGAACTAAAGCTTTTGTCTTTATTTTATTACAATTACTGGCACACTGTTCTTCTGTTTTAAACTGATGAGTTTTCTCTGGTCATTTATGAAGGCAGCTCTCTAGGATTTAAAGCAGAAGAACATCTTTCTGAATGAAACAATCTGACCTTAAATAAATCACACTGAACAAACACGACTGTGGTCAGACAACTCATTTTTATTTGAACTTTAAATCACAAGAAAGTAAAACCGTACACAGTTTGAGTCTTTCTCTTTGACAGTGTTGTGCTATATTGTACGGTGGTTTCACTACAGTAATTCATGCTGTGGATTACTGAGAAACATTAATCATGACTGCTAGATAGCAATAGCATGCTTGTACTAATGTATAAAGATACTATCATAATACACTTCCATAATATAATTAATACTAATGTAATTACTAGTGCTGGGCTGAAAATATTGATTTCTCAATTTTAATCGATTCTCATTTTGATGAACCAATATTGAAAGATTAGATTTTTTTCCTTCTTCTTGTTTGTTCTGAGCAGTTAAACTGAACTCTGTTCTTCAGAAAAATCCTCCAGCTCCTGCAGATTCTTCAGTTTTCAAGCATTTTTTGCATATTTGAACCCTTTCCAGCAGTGACTGAATGATTTTGAGATTCATCTTTTCACACTGAGGACAACTGAGGGACTCAAACACAACTATTAAAAAAGGTTCAAACATTCACTGATGCTCCAGAAGGAAACACGATGCATTAAGAGCCGGGGGGTGAAAACTTTTGAACAGGATGAAGATATCACAAGTTTTCTTATTTCATTTAAATATTAAAAAAAAATTCACTTAGGACTGTAGATACTCATTTAGTAACAGAAGATCCTTGCCGGATTTCCCAGAGACAAATTAAGTACAATTTACCTTGATCTTCAAACTCAAATGGTTGGAATCAGCATACTGAACCTGATTATATATATCATTATATATTATATATATATGAATCAATGTTGATCAAAATCAAGATCGGTATTGAATTGCAAGCTTGTGAATTTGAATCCAATCGAATCATGAAAGCTCAGTCCTAGTAATTAGTAAAGAGACGTATCACAATCACAATACACTTGCATGTACTAATGTCATTAGTAAAGAGACTATCACAATACACTTCCATGCATACAGTTAAACATGCAGTAAATATGAACTAGATGTTTGTAACCAATCCTTGATCTACAGGCTCTACTCTTCAGCTTAATGCCTATAAATACCATCAGAACAGAAGATTAAACACAAACATATCTCTCACTATATTCATCTAGTGCAAAAACACACAAAATAACACTTATTTTAACTAGAAATCTGCACTTACACATTCAGTTTAATATAATCAGTTTATGAGTTCACATAACATTTTTCTATTAAAGACAATAGACCATTTAGATGTCCGTAAACAGCGGTAGCAGATTACACTAATGTATTACACTAATTAAGCAATGGGGTTTATTACCCTGTACTATTATAATTGTGTACTTTGCAATCATATCCAGGACATTGAATATGGATATCTGTCCAATGAATTTGTGTATTGCTGACCGAGTTATTGTCTAGCTGGCAGCAAGGACACAAAACACAGCTGTGCCTAGACAAGTCAAACTATTACATTACTCAGCATAAATGTAGACAACCTCGCTGAAAGTTCACAAATTCAGCAATTACGTTATGTGCAAATCAGACAGTATTAGTGTTCCTTGAAGATAACTATCCAGCACATCTTCTCGCTCAATTATGTCAGCAGTAATCAGAAAAATAGGTTTACCATACTCATCTGTTGATTGAAAACAGCCTTTAACTTGCACTGGAAACATTTCATTTTTTAAACAACATTTTATTACTTTGATAAGAAAATCCAAAACATTTAAATAGGAGACATTGTTTTGACAATAAAGTCCCGGTTTCACAGACAGGGCTGACATTAAGACAGGTTTAGGCCTTAGTTCAAAGCAAATCTGAAAATATTGATTTCTCAATTTTAATCGATTCTCATTTTGATGAACCA
>RJVU01037554.1:5967571-6054114 GCA_003731715.1 Anabarilius grahami | reverse complement strand
GGACATTCCTGCAGTCAGCATGCCAATTGCACGCTCCCTCAAAACTTGTGGCCAGCCTAAGGCACACCTGTGCAATAATCATGCTGTCTAATCAGCATCTTAATATGCCACACCTGTGTGGTGGATGGATTATCTCGGCAAAGGAGAAGTGCTCACTAACACAGATTTATGAACATATCACAAGATTTTGTGTACAAAGAAAAAGTCTTAGATCTTTCAGTTTAGCTCATGAAAAATGGGGGCAAAAACAAAAGTGTTGCGTTTATTATTTTGTTCAGTTTATATTCTTACAGCCACTTTCTATTTTATGAAGCTCAACAATCTTTTGCTGCACATCAAAACTATATTCTTTGGTTTTTCTCATTGTGATGAATGATTAAGGGAATTTGGCATTTGTGTTTCCTCATGTTTATACTCCTGTGGAACAGGAAGTCATGGCTGGACAATTTCATGTTCATGATCACCCTGGTGTGCTAAAAAAAAAAAAAAATTATGACTAGGAATATACTCGAGATATTTTAGGGGTGCCAATAATTGTGGCCAACATGTTTTGGTGAAAAACATTTCATAATTTGATTTCCCCCACACTTTCAATTATTTTCCTTCAATGAAAGGTTAGATTTTTGCTAATTTTAATTAAAGATCAAAAGGATAAATGCAGATTTTTATCATTTATCAAGGGTAACTACAATTTTGCCCACGTATGCATTTACTCTAACAAATGCACTTTTATCACTACCTGTAATTTATCACAACTTTTTTCATTATTGTGGTAACTATATGAACATTTGCTGTAAAGTTTGGATTTACTTTCTTGCAGGCAATTTTTTTTTTCCTTCAAACAGTAAGGTCTTGTAACAGTGAGTGAATTCAGGTAAAACAGGACACTTTTTCAATTGAGATGACTGGGAAAAAAATGTCCCAAATATCCTGAATTAAGCCTATATTATTTTTTGTATTAACTCAAGTCTACAACCTCTGAATAATATACTTTGTTTTCTTGCCGATTCAAAATGCAGTAGTCAACATTTGAAGTGAATCAAAAAAAGTTGTTCTAAGAACTAAGTTGTCCTATGAGGTTTTAGGACAGCTTTGATGAATTTCTGATCCACTTCAAATGTTGACTACTATAGATGCAGCCATTCATTTTGTAGGCAAAAATGCCTAACCCATGCCACTGAATCAATTTCCCCGCCCCTTTTTTTTTTAAACTCTTCATTTTTAATTAAACCGTTTATAGTTTGACTAATGGAAAATTCATTTTAGCCCACTGCCCTCAATCAAAATTGATTCTTGGTCCTTTTTTGATTCTCGTATAGTAAAAATGTTGGCCACCTCTATAGAGCTTCCAACTTATCTTGAAAGGAGGTTTATCTCCTTGATCATTTTGTCAATGACATTTGAGCAACAGCTAATTGGATAAAGAACTAGGTTAAGAGAAAAGTGATGACACTTGCAGACAAGTTAGGCAGAGTAAACAAGCAAAAACTTGAATTAGCCAGCAGCTTGATTTTATTCTTCAATAATGGTGCCAAGAAATCCTATACAATCCTGTGACTCAATGGGAACAGGGGGAAAATTACAACTGTACATCTGCTGAAACAAGAAGCTGACATGCACAGCAAATGAGAAGCCAGCAAGTCAACTTCATCTCCATGATGACAAGGAAATAAAAGAACCCCAAAATTAGTCAGTTTTTTTACCACAATTTTTTCACATTGTGGTTTGGCTTGCTAAAAGTCCTGTTTTTAATTTCATGAATGTATTGTTCACGTCTTCTTGCTATGGATGGACGTAAGCCAGTCAAGAAACGAAAACAGCGGCCTCAAATTTAAAAGATCCTCTGGTCCTGATGGAAAGAATGGGGGGAATGACTGGTTTAATCCATGGGCCCAATCCACCAAGCAGAGGCCAGAGTTGGAGGGGTAACTTGTAGACATTTGGGAAATTTACTACGGTGAGAAAGAGAAACACAAAAGAATCAGGTTTTGTTTCAAGTTAATACCATCAAAACACTTCAGCACCAGCAAAAAAAAAAAAAAAAAANAAAAAAAAAAAAAAAAAAAAAAAAAGCTTCAAGCAAACCATTATCATGTAACTTTTTTTTAAATCAGATCTTCATGCTAATGAAATTGTCCTGTTCTCCTCCATTCAATCCTCTCCAGCCACCATTCAGATGGCTAGACATCATGAGGAAAATTACTGTTGCATCCTTGTGCAAACCCAGAGGCCATAGATTATGGCAACAGGCCTATCAGTGGATGCTACGCAATAAATTGAGGATGATATTATAATTTTTTTTATTTTTATATACAACTCCACGGATTTCAAAATAAAATATATCTTCAGAAACTTACGCATTTCTCAATTTCCAGACCATCCTTGAAGAAGAGCATGTATGGTGTGACGCCATCCTCACGGAAGTCAAGGAGACCAATCATGCCATCCGGATTCATTGATTCTCCAGTGAAAAACTGTATAAGATTGAGAGAAAATCAGTTAGCGGACCACACAGGCTGTTTTGTAACCCAAGACAATAGCCTTTAATGTACTGCAGACTCAACTTTAAGACAATGTCTGAAGTTTCAATACACTCAAGCCAGAACAACCCACTTGGCATTTAATTTGAGCCCTAAACTTACACTACCATTCAAAAATTGTGTCAGTAAGACTACATTTTGAATACCTTATGAATACTTAAGAAAATATGCATTAAAAGTTTCTCTTTTTTCTTTTTATTCTTCAAAAGATCCAGAAAAAAGCATCAGTTTCTACAAAAATATTAAGCAGCACAATTGTTTTCAAAATTGATACAATGTTTCTTGAGCACCAATTCAGTATATTAGAACGATTTCTGAAAGATCATGTGGCACTGAAGATTGGAGTAATGATGCTGAAAATTCAGCTTTACCATCTCAGAAATAAATTACATTCTAATATATTTTAAAATAGAAAAGCAATTTTAATTTAATATCTCACAAAACTACAGTATTTGATGCAAGACTTTTCAGAAATCTCACCAAATCTAAGCTTTTGAAAGGTAGTGTATAAGTTCGGCATAATGACAACCTTATCAGTTACTGCAGCCTACCTGATAATTTTTGATGTTGCCTAGAATTTTCTTGACCTCAGCCGGTGCGTTAGCCATGAAGGGGTCTACCCGGTCAGGTGCAATTTCCTGTAGCTTGGTTTTCACTCTGTCATAATGGGGGGGGGAAAGCAAAAATTACCAAAACATTTGTTACATTTATATAAAAAAATAAAATAAAATTCAAATAAAAATTCTGTAGTCCCCAATTCAATCTTACAAGCCACTCACTGGGCAGGCAGAAAGCGCAGGGACCTTTAATTTTGCATCTAAACATTTTGAAACCCAGGTGGCCACAATGCAAGACTCTGAGCTGTCAATGATGCAAAAACTCAACCATACAGGAAAACTAATGTGCACCATATTTACAGTACACCTAGCCTGTTGCAAGGTACAACATGCCTCATGACCCTTGAACTTACGCCTTCATGTAGTCCTTAATGTGGGCCGTGTAAGATTTCTTGTCAAAGGAGGTCTCCTGAAGCTTGTGGTTGAGAATAATATCCACACCGCTGACAGTGGAACTCTCACAGCCCTCATCCTGAACGTCTGCTGACGCATTGCCACCAATCAGTGCATCGTCTATGTCTCCCTCTGACCTGCTGATCATCTGCAAACACGAATCAATGACTGTAGCTGATATCACACCACAAACATATTGATTAGCAATTGTACAAATGTTTATATGTGCAGAACTGATTAGAAAAATGTGTTAACTGACACAAATTTGGTTCGCACTAATTTTTTTTTTTTGCTATAGCCCATCAAAGATTGTACTCAGTATACATAGTGGTTTCATAGGTCATAACCTTCAAAGGTGTCCTAAGTTGTCATCACTGTACGTCCATTAGAGGGCTGCCACTCGATTTAAAAAAGCAGTTTGGTTAAAAAGAACCTGCATACCTTTCCCTCCACTTCAATCATCATTCCATTCTCAGACTCTTTGATTTTGTAGATGTCGGAGAACATCTCATCCCCTGTCAAAGAAAAAGAAAAGTTAGATTTTCAGTCCAATGTATTCAGTTCTGATTAGTTTATTTCTCTTTTCCACTGTTAAGTGAAACAACAGATGGCCTACTGCACTCCTGTGGTCCGGTTTTAATTAACGGCCATGAATATTCAGTGGAATGCACTAACAATCTCACTTTCTGCCCAAAATCCTGCTTGGTTTTTCACACTAATGCTTTAAAGCGTAGTTTTCTACCCATGTTCACATCCAATCCCAAACAGCAGTGTTCTCTGGAATGTTTCCCAAACTGAGAAATACAATATTTGTTTTCGGTCATGATGACGCAGAGCACTTTGAGATCATCAATCATCCATTTTCCACATCATGACGAAACACTTTTCGTCGACGCAACATGTTCGTTATGCAAAAGACTAATTACAACAGCGGTATTTAAAACATCCGTAATACTGCCGCTGAAAGACTTGACTGAACTTTTGGGGGTAATTCATAACCATCGAACAACAAGGATAATTAAAATTACTTTTCAAAATTTAAAATTACTGTTTGAGGGCTGAAAAGCACCTCATTGTAACCAGTTTTTACAATCGCTTATTACATTCATGCGTCGAACCTTTAAACAAGTTTATTTTCTGCTTCTGACTGGAGTTAAACGGATGTTACTCACCCATTATTGCGCAAAGTGTCACGGGGCTTAGGGAAAAAGGTCAATAGTTCTCAAATATGAAAGAAATATCCCTTTAAATGCCCTTAGAAGTGAGTGAGTGATGACTAAAGTGAGCTGGCCTGGACTAATAACACGCCCTGTTTAGCGCTCATTTCATCGTCTCATAATGGGTTGTGAAAACGAAAAAATAAGCTACTTGGATCTTCAAAATTATCAATTTCCGTCGTTAAAGTCAAATTCACTAGAGGTATATTATTTCCCAAAACTAACTGATTTAAAGGAGCATGTGTGTTAAAACTACTAACAGCCCAACTTCTACAGAGGAAAAAACTGGCCGACCGGCGTTTTAACTCAGCTGCTAACACTCCCATTTACCGTCAACTTTGTTTAAATATACCCGAACACTTGAATAACCTTAAATTGTTGTAGAAGAATAACTCGCAAAGGCAAGGTACACAAAAGAGAAACGTTTAAAACCGCAACAATAAAACGAACGTCTGTATAGTTTACAGCTTGGTTAGCCACTAAGCTAACTGCGTTCAAGAAAGTTAGGCCGCGGTGAGCCGGCAAAGACCGGCTCTTTAAAACAATTCAACAACATTTGACGACAAAAATATTGGCAAAAATGTAACATTTCGGTACGCTACGTTGTGTTAGACACTATTCTTACCGGTGATGATGTCCTTGTAGATGATCATTTTGTCGGATTGTGTTTGGGGTGTCAGGAGGCAAACAGCGCTGGCTGTGACCTGATCGCGGACTCAGCTGAAAAGACCGGCGCGTGGATTGAGCATCTTATATATGCGCTGAAAAACACGGGCGCCCTCTAATGGTCTAACATGAAACCATTCCACAGGTATTGCGAGTTTCCTAAACTCCTCTTTCATTGGTTCCCAATGATCGGGATAACTGTTTAGATCTTGGATAATTACAATTCCGGGGTAATATACAAAATGTTATAGTTATTTATATGTTAAAACAGTAGGCAAGACATATGTGACACCCATAGAGCATCTGGATCATTTCTGTTATGCTGTAGATTACTTTATCATCATTGTACTTCTATGGTCATGATCCCCTGCCTTTTATGTCTCAGTATTAGATCAAATATTATACTTTCTGTTTGTAAAGAACATATTAATTATTTAATTTATCACAATTAGGCTATAAATGTTATATACTTTCACTAGGTTTGAGTGGAAGTTTTTGCTATGGAGTTTTTGAAAGTTTTTTTGCTATGGAGGCTATGCACTAAATTCTAACATGAAAAACTGGCAATTTATTAAGAAATATCTCAGGCATTTCTTATATATTTTTCTTTCTCTGTTCAAAATATTTCATGTTTTATGGGAATGTTGTTAATTAATATTGTACAAAAGAAATATTTCCAGAAAAGTTGGGACATTTTGTAAAATGCAATAAAATCGAGAATCTGTGGTTTGTTAATTCTCTAGAAACCTTTAATTAACTTACCAAAGTTCAAAGAAAAGATTTCCAATGTTGTCACTTACCAACTTAAAGGGATAGTTCACCCAAAAATGAAAATATAAACTAATTTTGATTTTAATGGCTACTACACACTCCAAAAAAGTTGGGACAGAGGCATGTTTACCACTGTCACATCAGCTTTCCTTTTAATTATGCTTTTTAATTGTTGGGGAATTGAGGGGCCAAAAGCATTTTTGGTGTGATGTTCGGGATTCAGACACACTCTCCCAGCAGTTTAAATCTAAATTAAAGACATCTCTTTAACCAAGCTTTCACATAATACATTTTATAACCTTATACTCAAGTTATATCAGATCAAATGCACATAACTATTTTTGCTTGATATGTTATGAACAGCAGCTACGTTAATTATTTTGCATTTGCTCTTCTGTTTTATCTCGGGATGGCCATCCTGAGGTAACTAAACTATGCCAGCTCCAGTTTGGATCCAGCCACTTACAAAGACTTCAGATGCCCCAACACCTGTGAAGAGATGACCCAACCCCTGCAGGGACTTCAGATGATGCAAACTCTGAATCAATATGCACCAATTCTAAATTATCAATATATTGCAATCATTATGTTCACAACTTGTAATAATTACTTAAATGAGCTCATTGTTTCTGCCTTAAATTTAAACATTATGTAGGCCAAGTGCATGATTTGTATATGTACAGTGCTCAGCGTAAATGGAGTACACCCCCTTTGAAAAGTAACATTTTAAACAATATCTCAATGAACACAAAAACAGTTTCCAAAATGTTGACAAGACTAAGTTTTATATAACATCTGTTTAACTTATAACATGAAAGTAAGGTTAATAATATAACTTAGATTACACATTTTTCAGTTTTACTCAAATTAGGGTGATGCAAAAATGAGTATACCCCACAACAAAAACTACTACATCTAGTACTTTGTATGGCCTCCATGATTTTTAATGACAGCACCAAGTCTTCTAGGCATGGAATGAACAAGTTGGCGACATTTTGCAACATCTATCCTTTTCCATTCTTCAGGAATGACCTCTTTTAGAGGATGCTGGATGGAGAGTGATGCTCAACTTGTCTCTTCAGAATTCCCCATAGGTGTTTGATTGGGTTCAGATCAGGAGCCACTGAATCACTTTCACTCTGCTCTTCTTCAGAAATCCAACAGTGGGCTTAGATGTGTGTTTAGGATCATTGTCATGTTGGAAAAGTGCACAACGACCGAGGGCACGGAGTGATGGTAGCATCTTCTCTTTCAGTACAGAGCAGTACATCTGTGAATTCATGATGCCATCAATGAAACGCATCTCCCCGACACCAGCAGCACTCATGCAGCCCCACATAAGGACACTGCCACCACCATGTTTCACTGTAGGCACCATGCATTTTTCTTTGTATTCCTCACCTTTGCAATGCCATACAGTTTTGAAGACATCAGTTCCAAAATCATTTATCTTGGTCTCATCACTCCAGAGTATAGAGTACCAGTAGTCTTTATCTTTGTCAGCATGAGCCCTGGCTAACTCTAGGTGGGCTTTTTTGTACCTGTTGTGCCTCCTCCTTGTCTTCTAAAAGATTCATTTGAAACCATTGGTCCTAAAATTATAAATAGTAGCCTGGCCTCGGGAGTTGTACCCAAGTCTTTTAAACATGCAGCAGTGGAACCAGTAATCAAGAAATCTAATTTGGATCCATCAGTTTTAGCTAATTTTTCGACAACTTCCATTTCTATCCAGACTACTGGAGAATTGTATTTGGACAATTGAATTCATTTCTAGATTTACATAGTATTCATGAAGTGTTTCAGTTTGGTTTTAAATCACTACATAGTACAGAAACTGCATTGTTGAAGGTTTTTACTTGTCACTGACTCAGGGGACTGTGCGATCTTAATTCTACTGGACCTTTCGGCTGTATTTGATACAGTAAACCATAAGATCTTGATTACACGGCTAGAACAATGTGTTGGTGTTAAGGGTACACAGCTAAATCCCCAGTGTTAAATGAACACCCAAAGTGTACATATGAGTCCATCTTGCCGGGTGTTAAAAAGTAACACTGAAGCAGTGTTAAAGTTAATGAGATAATTGATTGATGATTGACAATTAGTGGTGACACCTGATGTTAATAAGCAGAATCACTGAAGGAAAGAGAGAAAAAAGGTGTTAATTAATGTTTTATGGAATGTTTCATTTCAAGTCACCATGAAAGAGGTCAGCGTTTGCTTTAGTTGGGCTCTTGACTCTTTACCTTTTATTATTAATTTTTCTCTGGCTGCTCCAACTTTGTGTTTGTAAAGCACATTTGTAATGTTCAGAGAAAATATGATACGGTCACAATATAATTTGATGATGTTTTTTTTGTCGTTTAGATTCTAAATCTTTGACTGTGTGCTTTAGTATTAATGATTGTAGTCCTATGATTTTACAGCTTGAGATCCAATAACAGTATGGTTTTTTTTTAAAGAATAATAGATTATGCATGGAAGGTTCAGTGATTTAACACACGCAGACATCAAGAGTCAGCAGATGATTCTCAAAAACGGTGACGATAAATAAATACAAAATACTGACAAACAGATCAACTCTGAACATCACAAAACAAGCTATTGTCACAACAAAACAACAGAAAAATAAAAGCAAACATGAACAATCTACAAAAATTACAGGACAATTCAGCTGCATAATTTATTCATGCAGCAATGCATGATGGGAGCCATGGATGAGTTTTGATTGGTGGCTCCCATCATGCACTGCGACATGAGGCACTTTGTTTGATTGTCACCATTGTTGAGGGTCATATGCTGATTCTTGATGTCTGTGTGTGTTTAAAAAAAAACCTTCAGATTATATAAGCTCTGCTGGATCTCAAGCGATAACAGAAATGTACTGTAAAGAAATAATATAACATCTACATCACCAGTTAATACTGGATGTCACCAATGATTCTGGCCATTTCACAATGAGAAAACTCAACCATTATGACTGTGCTTCCCACAACATTGTAAACCTAAATTGATCAACTTTGGCTCACTGCTCTTTTGGGAAACACAGCTCAGATCAGATTATAGTTCCTCTGGCCATAACAAATGTACTCTATAAACACAAAGCTTGAGCAGTCAGAGATAAATTAATGTTAATAAATAGAGTCAAGAGCCCAACTAAAGGAAATGCTTTTCACCATCATGGTGACTTCAAACTAAACTTTCATTAAAACATTATCATCTAAACATCTGTTAATTCTCAATAAGAACTTTTGTTGATGTATTACAGAAATAAAATCAAACTGGTTGATAATAAGTGTAATAATGTTTAATGGCTGGAAGTCAGTTGTAGTTGTTGTGTCTCTCTCTTTTTCTCTTGTTGTTTCTTCAGTGATTCTGCTTATTAACATCAGGTGTCACCACTAATTGTCAATCACCACTCAATAATCAATCATTTATCTCATTAACTTTAACACTGCTTCAGTGTTACTTTTTAACACCCGGCAAGATGGACTCATATGTACACTTTGGGTGTTCATTTAACACTGGGGATTTTGCTGTGTACGGCGTTGGGATGGTTTAGATCCTATTTGGCCGAAAGAACATTCTTAGTTCATTTTGGAGACTGTGTCTCCTCAACTGCTTCTTTCATGTGTGGGGTCCCCCAGGGCTCCATTTTGGGGCTTATTCTGTTCTCCCTGTATATTGTCCTTCTTGGGACATATTTTTAGAAAATTTGGTATTTCTTTTCATTGCTATGCAGATGATATGCAAATTTATCTGCCTTTGAAACGAAAGGATACTTGCTCTCTAGCGCCTCTATTGCAGTGTCTTGAGGAAATTAAGGCCTGGATGGCACTAAATTTCCTTAATTTTAATGAAAAGAAAACAGAAGTTATGTTTACGCCGGGGGGTACCTGTGAGTCAGTAGATTTAAACCTTGGTGAATTGAAACTATTTTTGAAGCCCTATGTAAAAAACTTGGGTGTTATCATGGACTGTGATTTTAAATTGGACAAACAGATTAACGCTGTAGTTAAATCTTTTTATTTTTTTTCCAATTGAGACAACTCACCAAGATGAAATCTTTCTTGTCTCTTAAAGACTTTCAAAGATTTGTACATATCTTTATTTCAAGTCGCCTAGATTATTGTAATGGCCTCTATTTGCTCTCTCCAGACTGCAGATGGTCTAGAATGCAGCAGCTCGCCTGTTGATGGGTACACGAAAGCAGGAACACATCACCCCCGTTCTCGTGTCTCCTCACTGGCTACCTGTCCATTATAGGATTCATTTTAAAATGATCTCTTAATGGTTTAGCACCAAAGTATCTTTCTGACTTGATCAATCTGTATGCTCCATCAAGAGTCTGCTGACCATTTGCTTTTAGCTGTCCCACGGGTAAAGCTGGAGAGCAGGGGTGACCGAGCCTTTGTAGCGGCGGCCCCGAAGCTTTGGAATAGTTTGCCCCTCTACATTAGACAGGCTCAAACACTTGCTGTTTTTAAATCTAGCCTAAAAACTTTTATAGTCTGGCATTTGACACTATGTAAGAGCTGTCTTCTTTTATTGTTTTTATTGTGTATTAGTGTCTTCTTTCGTGGTGTTGACTTTTGTATCTTTGGTATTTTTATTATTTATGCATGTACAGCACTTTGATAAACACTTGCTGTTTTATAAATAAACTTTGACTTCAGGCTTTAGGAAAGGCCTCTTTCGTGGACGGCACCCATGCATGCCATTCCTCTGCAGTGTACGCTGTATTGTGTCACGGGAAATAGTCACCCCAGTTTGGCTTTCTACTTCTTTAGATAACTGCAGTGAACTTGCATACCGATTTTCTTCAACCCTTCTCATCAGAAGACGGTCCTGTCGAGGTGTTGACTTCTGTGGACGACCTGGATGTCTCTGTGAGATGGTTGCAGTTCCATCTTTTTTACATTTTGGTACCACTTTTGCTACAGTATTCTGACTGATAAGTAAAGCTNCGTTGACTTTGCTTATTACACACAGGGATGCGCATCACACAAACATGCCAAATATTAAAAACAAAAGGATTACAGTGTAAAAGAATATTATTGTGTAGGCTACATAAATATAAAAATGTAATGATGAATAGTCATTGCGTGTATTAGAATTAGGCTACCTATTTTCAATTCAGCCTATTACTACTTATAATGATGAACGAAATTGGCTAATTAATTGAACAATGTGCCAATACACACACGTATATATTAACTGACTCATTGCACGGAGCTATTTGAAAGCATGCATCCAATGAGACGACTGAAAGATTGACTGGCCACTTAACAGGTAATTTCGACAACAAATTCCGCCATGTAAATAGCAATCCGCCATGGCGCGAGCGCATCTCGCTCTTAAAGGGAACGGGAGATGACACTCTGATTGGTTTGTTGAACGTTACGCCCATTACTCATTAAGAGAATAGGGACAAACCATTTCAAAAATGCGCCCCGGCGCACGGTCCGTTTTTCCGTCGTTAAAATAGCAAAAGTGGATTTGGACACGCCCTGAGTGCACCTGCGCGTGCGCTTTACACTTTGCGTTTAGATCGTTAAAATAGGGCCCCCAAAGTGTACATATCAGAATCAGAATCAGAAAGAGCTTTATTGCCAGGTATGTTGTTTACACATACTAGGAATTTGTTTTAGTGACAGAAGCTCCACAGTGCAACAGAGTGACAGCGACAAGACACGACACATAATAAAAATAATAAAATAATAATATAGAAATTTACAAGATAGACAAAGTGCAAAAAAAAAGCAAAAAAACAATTTATAATATAGACAATTGTATGTACAGTTATGTGTGCAAATTTGAAATATAAGTAAGTGTTTTAAGTAAATAATGTGTAATAGTGTTGTGTGTTCCATGTTTGTCAAGTGTTCATGAGATGGATTGCCTGAGGGAAGAAACTGTTCCTGTGTCTGGTCGTTCTGGTGCTCAGGGCTCTGTAGCGTCGACCAGATGGCAACAGTTCAAAGAGGGAGTGTGCTGGATGTGAGGGGTCCAGAGTGATCTTCTTTGCCCTTTTTCTCACTCTGGATAAGTACAGTTCTTGGAGAGTGGGGAGGGTTGTGCCAATGATTCGCTCAGCAGACCGGACTACCCTCTGTAGTCTTCTGAGGTCAGATTTGGTAGCTGAGCTGAACCAGACGGTAATTGAAGTGCAGAGGATGGATTCAATGATGGCAGAGTAGAACTGTTTCAGCAGCTCCTGTGGCAGGTTGAACTTCCTCAGCTGGCGAAGAAAGTACAATCTCTGCTGGGCCTTTTTCACGGTGGAGTCAATGTGAATGTTCAGGTCCTGTGAGATGGTGGTGCCCAGGAACCTGAATGACTCCACTGCAGTCACAGTGCTGTTCATGATGGTGAGTGGGGGGAGAGCAGGGGGGTTTCTCCTGAAGTCCACGATCATCTCCACTGTCTTGAGCGTGTTGAGCTCCAGGTTGTTAAGACTGCACCAGACAGCCAGCTGTTCAATCTCCAGTCTGTAAGCAGACTCGTCTCCGTCCCGGATGAGACCGATGACTGTGGTGTCGTCCGCAAACTTGACAGAGGGATCTTTAGAGGTGCAGTCGTTGGTGTAGAGAAAGAAGAGCAGTGGGGAGAGAACACAGTCCTGAGGGGCGCCGGTGCTGATGGTGCGGGTGCTGGATGAGAATTTTCCCAGCCTCACTAGCTGCTGCCTGTCTGTCAGGAAGCTGGTGATCCACTGACAGACAGAGGTGGGCACGGAGAGCTGAGTTAGTTTGGGCTGGAGGAGTGATGGGATGATGGTGTTAAAAGCAGAGCTGAAGTCCACAAACAGGATCCTCACATAAGTCCCTGGTCTGTCCAGATGCTGGAGAACATAATGCAGTCCCATATTGACTGCATCATCCACAGACCTGTTTGCTCGGTAAGCAAACTGCAGGGGGTCCAGTAAGGGTCCAGTGATGTCCTTCAGATAAGTCAGAACCAGTCTTTCAAATGACTTCAAAACAGATGTTAATGTTTTAATGAAATTTTAGTTTGAAGTCACCATGATGGTGAAAAGCATTTCCTTTAGTTGAACTCTTGACTCTATTCATTAACATTGATTTATCTCTGGCTGCTCCAACTTTGTGTTTGTAAAGCACATTTGATGTGGCCAGAAAAACTATGATCTGAACTGTAACTCCCAAGAGTGATGTGAGCCAAAATTGATCAATTTAGATTTACAATGCTTTGGGAAGCACAGTCATAATGGTTGTGTTTTTTTCTCATTGGGAAATCCAGTATTAATTGGTGATATAGATGTTATATTAGTTCTTTATAATAAATCTGTTACCGCTTGAGATCCAGCAACAGATTTTTTATTAAATACACACAGTCATCAAGAATCAGCATATGACCCTCAACAATGGTGACAAGCAAACAAAGTGCTTCATGTTGCAGTGCATGATGGGAGCCACCAATCAAAACTCATCCATGGCTCCCATCATGCATTGCTGCATGAATAAATTATGCAGCTGAATTGTCCTGTAATTTTCATAGATTGTTCATGTTTGCTTTTATTTTTCTGTTGTTTTGTTGTGACAGTTGCTTGTTTTGTGATGTTCAGAGTTGATCTGTTTGTCAGTATTTTGTATTTATTTATCGTCACCGTTCTTGAGAATCATATGCTGATTCTTGATGTCTGTGTGTGTTTAAACATTGAAGCTTCAGTGCATAATGTATTATTCTTAAAACAAAAGAGAAAGAAAAAGAAAGTTAATACTGCTGTTGGATCCCAAGCTATAAAATCACAGGACTTCAATCATTAAAATCAACTTTCTGAGGTCTGAAAATGCACCGGCGTGTTTTGCAGGTTTTTTTCACATTGCAGTAAAACAGACTTAAAATACTCCGTCATTTTTTGTCATAGAGACATTAGTAATATATCAATTGAAACTATAGAACGACTTCTTTTATTTGTATACACTCAGAGTAAAAACAAAATGTTGTGCTTTTTGTAAAATAAAGAAAACTAACATGATGCGTGATCTCTCGTCTCCCTCTGAAGGAACTCCAATCTGATAGTTCTCAGAAAATGAACTGTAACTTAATGAATACTAATCACAAAAAAATGACACTTGTACACACGCCCACAGAGCCAGCACTATTCAGAGGCAAATTCAGTCAATACATGCGGACATAGTTTAAATCGTGTATTTATTATCTTGAAAAGTGTTTATCTGGATGTAAAAGCCATGGTTAGCCATCTCTAGAAGACATGCAGTTAGTTCCTGTTTACTTTTCTTCTATAGATGAATTTTAGATGAGTTTTTGTTTCTTTAGCGCCCTCCGGCTGCAGTATGAATTGAAAACACCATTAATGGAATAGCCTCTTCTTCTTTAGATTAATTTGTGGACTAAAAATGCACAGAGAGCGCCCTCCGACTGCAAGTATGAATTGAAAACACCAGCGCTCATAGTAATGACATTGAATATTAAATAAATATAACTCCTCTGTATAGAAAATTTACATAAACATATGAGAATCCAATATTTCTCCAAATGTGCATGCTTTTAAACTAAAAGCCTATATTCAGACTCTATGCATCACAGAAATACATCATATTTTAAAGTATAATATAAAACCATTACTTTGTATTGTAATAATATTTTTCTGTATGTTTCATATACCATGATGAGCTTGAGACATCACAGAAGGTTTTTTTCACAGCCTACCTGACTGAAATGCCTCATTAATATGCAAGTCATTTCAGCTCATTACTATTCAATTCTTTTGTCTTCTCAGGTGAGAATGAGCCATTATTCATCATTATTCACGATGATTCACGCCTCCACGCATACTGTGTTCCTTGGCAAAAAGTCTTACAAAAACTAAATCAATATATTGTTATAAATGAAAGAGTAGTCAGCATAATTTTTACATAATTCTGAAGCAAAAACTCTAGTCTACAACCTCCAATACCCTAAAGTATTGTAAACACAGATTTACTATACTTTTTTTGGCCTTATTTCAGTGACTTAAGTTTTTTGTTTTTTCAATAACCACGCATAAATGTTATTCCTTCAAAAACACAAACATGTACATACATGTTCCTCACATATTATGGTAGCCTAGTTTGTGCTGAATACAGTGTAATGACACTTGTGTCATTTATATGTTTATGAACAACTGAAAAAAGCACAAATGTCAGGGCATGTCAAAACCTCTCCAGGCCCCAAATCAGCCTCAGACTCCAGAGGGTTAAACACTGAAGCTTCAGTGCATAATGTATTATTCTTGAAAGAAAAAAAAAATTCATACTGCTGTTGGATCTCAAGCTGTAAATCAGGGATGGACAACTCCGGTCCTGGAGGGCCAGTGTCCTGCAGAGTTTATCTCCATCCCTGATAAAAACTCACTTGCCTATAACTTTCTATTAATCCTAAAGACCTTGATTAGCTGGTTCAGGTGTGTTTGATTAGGGTTGGAGCTAAACTCTGCTGGACACTGGCCCTCCAGGACCGGAGTTGTCCATCCCTGCTGTAAAATCACAGGACTACAATCATTAATACTAAAGCTACACATCAAGCACACAGTCAGAGATTTAGGGTGCTTTCACATCAGCACTTTTGGTGCGCACCCGGGTTCGATTGACATCAGAGTTCGGTACGTACGTCTTCTGAACTCGGGTGCGCACCCGCAAACCGTACCCGAGTCCGCTTGAAAAAGGGTGGTCTGGGGTGCGGTTCAAGTGAACTCCGGTACGGTTCGCTTCTGATATGAATGCAAACGTACCAAATTGCGGAAGTGAACCGCTATTAATGCTGTATTATTTGATAAAAATGTGTGTTTTTGTATGTTTCACTCACTTTCCCGACGAGCGTGACTGACGTGCTGCAAACAGAGAGCTGTAGCGTAGCTTTTCTAATTTCTGCTCGCCTTCAGCATTCTACATTCGCGGCAGATAGACGCAAGAGCCGTTATGAACAAAACCAATGGTTCAAAAACAAAAATATAAAAATGAGGAGAGCAACGTTATGCATTTTGCCGCCTTCTCCTGCGCCATCGTTACTAAGCAACATAGTAAACAGCTGCTGGTTTGATGACGCAAACGAACCGCGGGTCGGACCCAAATAATATAATGTGAACACAGTCCAGTGGGGGCAGGGGGAGGGGGGAGCAATCGAACTCGGGTTCGGTCCAGGCAATCAAACAAAGTGTGAAAGCACCCTTAGACTCTAAACGACATCAGGCCACTGCATGATGATAAATTGATCATCAAATTATATTGTGACCAGATCATATTTTCTCAGACCATAACAAATGTGCTTTACAAACACAAAGTTGGAGCAGCCAGAGAAAAATTAATAATAAAAGGTAAAGAGTCAAGAGCCCAACTAAAGCAAACGCTGACCTCTTTCATGGTGACTTGAAATGAAACATTCCATAAAACATTAATTAACACCTTTTTTCTCTTTCCTTCAGTGATTCTGCTTATTAACATCAGGTGTCACCACTTATTGTCCATCATCACTCAATCATCTCATTAACTTTAACACTGCTTCAGTGTTACTTTTTAACACCCGGCAAGATGGATTCATATGTACACTTTGGGTGTTAATTTAACACTGGGGATTTTGCTGTGTGGTGTTGGTTATGTTTTCACATAGTCATTATTTGATCTAAATCAAATTTATGGTGACTTAAAAATTGTGATTTACTCTTTTGGTGATTCTGCTTGTTATTATCAGGTGTCTTCAATAATGGTCAATCATCATTCAATTAATCACTTCATTATCTCATTAACTTTAACACTGTTTCAATAGGTGGAATAAACATATGGCAGGACTTTTACTTTTTGACCCCTGGACTTTACACCTCTGAATTTGAATTTGGGATGTATCCATTCCTAAATGACACACAAACATCTTAAAAGAAGCAGCACTATGTACTAGATTTTAAGCAGATATAAAGGCCTGGCTACCTGATACTAGTTCAATCCTTACAAGTAAATCACTGTTAATTCCATATGCTAGGTTAGACACTTAACATTGCGAACATGAACTTTTGGTCTGAACTACAAAAGTGTTGCTTGGGTTCATTTTCTGCAGAACATCACCACAGTGAGGGTCAGTATCACAGATGTCAATGACAACGCTCCAGTTTTCAGCTCCGACATCTACAGCAAAAGCATTCTGGTTAAAGACGCCAAGGTTGGAGATGTGCTGCTGACGCTCTCGGCCACAGATAAAGATGCTGGAAGCAATGCGCTTATTAGCTACAGGTAAGCTTAAGACTAAACTTCCATTTCTTGAGGATCAATAATAGGAAGGAAAAACCATGAACACACTTGCCCACATGACACCTTTAATACTTTTGTAACTTTTGTAAGTTTGGCATTGACAAAGGTTTGCTCTCTTTTTTTTTCAGTATTTTTTTTCTCGCATTTGATGTTTTTTTTTTCCTTCTTTGGTGGAGTGTGCGGGCTCTTTTGAAATGAATCACCTTTAAGACATGCATGAATGTTGTCTTTCTGTAGGTTCTCTGAAGTCTCCTCAATGGTTGCACTGGATGCTGAAACAGGAGACATCACTTTGACCTCTGACCTTAGCGAGGTCACAGAAGACACACTGCTAACCCTTACTGCTATAGCAACAGATCATGGAACACCACCAGAATCTGATGAAGGTTTGGACTTGGTTTGCATAATTTCTTTAGTGAATATTGTGTTAAAACAATGCAGATAATGTGAGAAAATAAACATTTATTATTGGGAGCAGTTAAATCCCCCTTTAGTATTCAAATTTGATCTGATAAACATGTCAGATTAACATCTTTCTTCTCTCTGTAGCCGAAGTCTTGATCTACTTCAAAATAGCTCCTTTCACTGAGACTGTGGCTTTTGAAAGCTCCTCCTACAAATTCACAATAAAGGAGAATGAACCTGAGGCATCAATAGTGGGCAAGGTCAGGGCAATAACAGGTGATCCAGTGGTTGCTGTCAGCTATAACATGAAGTCACACAAGGATATCTTCTCTGTGGATGGTGAGGGAACCATAAAAGCTCTCAGACCGCTGGACAAGGAGGAAGAGGAGTGGTACATCCTCACAGTAGAGGCCATAGACTCCAGAACTCCCCCAAACACTGCAGAGACAATGGTACCATTCTTACTTCAAATTAAGACCAGAAACAATCTCTACACAAGCACGCAATTTATGTTAATGCATAATGTATATTTCAGAAAACAATGACACAAGCTTGTGCTAGAAGTTTTTGCATTCATAAACTTACCTAGTGGATGTTATTGGCCTAAGTTTATTGTCAATGCCAATCTTTCTCTTCTTAAAAGAAACTGGGACAGAGAATTTGACTTTCTTTCTCTCACAATCTTCAGGTCAGCGTTCAGGTTGAGAACATGAATGAGGCTCCTGTGTTTGACACTGAAATATATAAAGCAGAAATTTTCAATATCTCTCCATACAAATTCCCTATAGTGAAAGTCCAGGTAAGTGTGGCTTGATGTAGACATCAGATATAAATGCAGTGGATGTACACAGCAAACTTCCCAGTGTTAAATTAATGCTGCTCACTGTTTATGAGTCCACACTCAGAATGTTATAAGTAACACTGAGGCAGTGTTGAAGTTAATTAGGTAATTAAGTGATTAATTGAGTGATGATTGAACATTATTGAAGACACCTGATGTTAACAAGCAGAATCACTGAAGGAAAGAGAAACAACAAGAACTACATCTGACTTAAACCACATCCTTAGATGAAATGAATTGGTGTTAATTTAACACTAATGATTTTGCTGTGTACCCTTATCTTACTCTTATTTTGTAATTAGTGGTGTTCACAAAGGCAAACATCACTGTTACTGTTGCTATTGCTCATACTAACATCACCATGGGTTAATGATTTGAAAATGTGAAAAATGTATTAATTTAAACTAAATCCATAAAATGATCCCCTAGTGGGAACTCCTAAATGGTTCTATATATGAAGTGTCTGACATTTTTTTCCAATTGATATTATAATTTTTTCTTTGTAGTAAAAGTGGTTGAAATGTGGTCATGTGTCCCTCAGGCATGGGACCCTGATGTGGGCGAGAGCTCAGAACTGCAGTATTCCCTGCAGGAGTCCACAACTCTGCTGGATGTGGAGGCAAACACTGGTCAGGTCTACGTACTGGATGCATCCAGTTTTGGAGACAATCTGTTCACCTTTCATGTTAAAGCCACTGATAAACATGGACTGTTCACGACTACAACAGTACAAGTGAGAGTGAGAAAATAAGAGAAAGCTTTTGGAAGACTGTTTCAAATGATTAATGGCATTTTTATTGAGAACAGCAGTAAAACAGAGCAGTCAATGCGAAGACTGAGTTCTTGTGTTTGCCACCTGCAGATCGAAGTAAAACAAAGTGTACATCATGACAGCGTCTCAGTAATCTCCCTAAACCAGCCCGTATACATAGTGGAGAAGATGATACCAGAGATGGAAGAGTGAGTAATCTCTGTTCATTATTGAAACATGTTATTAAGACAGAAAAAGAGCATTTCCATTTGTGAAGTGAAGTGTTAATGTGTTTTGATCTAAGAGTGTAAGTGGAAACATGTTTAAGGAATAATTAACCCAAAAATAAATGTAAAAATGTATTATTTTACTCACCCTCATAGCATTCCTAACCTTTGTGATCTGCTGTTTTTACTGAAACACAAAAGAAAATGTTCATAGTTTTTTTTTTTGTTTTTTTTTTCACACAATGTCATATACACTCTCAGAAAAAAAGTACAAAAT
This sequence comes from Anabarilius grahami, assembly GCA_003731715.1. Taxonomy (NCBI): domain Eukaryota; kingdom Metazoa; phylum Chordata; class Actinopteri; order Cypriniformes; family Xenocyprididae; genus Anabarilius; species Anabarilius grahami. Next base: position 6,034,148 of record RJVU01037554.1, on the reverse strand, counting down.
TGTACCTTTAGGGGTACAATGGTACAAAGGTACAAATCTGTACCCTTGTGATTTGTACCTTAAGAGACCAGTTTTGTACCTTTGGTGACAATTTTGTACCTTTATTTAACAGTACAAAAATTGACCCTTCAAAAAGGGTACAAAATTGGCTTTGACAGTATACAATCGTTGACTATAATGAGAGATATATATTTTACACAAACACACTGAATTAAAATCAGAATTTATTAAATCCTTTTCATTTTCACATTTTACAACATTTCATTTTAAACGCATTTTTAAACATTCCATATGAGTTCATCTTGCCGGGTGTTAAAAAGTAACACTGAAGCAGTGTTAAAGTTAATGAGATAATTGATTGATGATTGACAATTAGTGGTGACACCTGATGATAATAATCAGAATCATTGAAGGAAAGAGAGAAAAAAGGTGTTAATTAATGTTTTATGGAGTGTTTCATTTCAAGTCACAATGAAAGAGGTCAGCGTTTGCTTTAGTTGGGCTCTTGACTCTTTACCTTTTATTATAAATTTTTCTTTGACTGCTCCAACTTTGTGTTTGTAAAGCACATTTGTTATGGTCAGAGAAAATAGGATCTGGTCACAACATAATTTGATGATGATATAATTGTCATGTGAAGAGTCTAAATCTCTGACTGTGTGCTTGATGTGTACCTTTAGTAGTAATGATTGAAGTCCTGTGATTTTACAGCTTGAGATCCAACAGCAGTATTAACTTTCTTTTTCTTTCTCTTTTGTTTTAAGAATAATACATTATGCACTGAAGCTTCAATATTTAAACACACACAGACATCAAGAATCAGCATATGATTCTCAAGAACGGTGACGATAAATAAATACAAAATATTGACAAACAGATCAACTCTGAACATCACAAAACAAGCTACTGTCACAACAAAACAACAGAAAAATAAAAGCAAACATGAACAATCTATGAAAAATACAGGACAATTCAGCTGCATAATTTATTCATGCAGCAATGCATGATGGGAGCCATGGATGAGTTTTGATTGGTGGCTCCCATCATGCACTGCAACATGAAGCACTTTGTTTGATTGTCACCATTGTTGAGGGTCATATGCTGATTCTTGATGTCTGTGTGTGTTTCAAAAAAGACCATTTGGAATATTAAAGCTCTGCTGAATCTCAAGCTGTAACAGATTTACTATAAAGAAATAATATAACACCTATATCACTAGTTATTACTGGATGCCACCAAAGAATCTGACCCAAAACTTTGGCTCACTGCACTTTTGGGAAACAAAAGTGCAGTGGTCTCTGTTATGGTCTCTGACCATAACAAATGTGCTCTTCATACACAAAGTTGGAGCAGCCAGAAATAAATTAGTGTTAATAAATAGAGTCAAAAGCCCAACTAAAGGAAATGTTTTTCACCATCATGGTGACTTCAAACTAAACTTTCATTAAAACATTAACATCTAAACATCTGTTAATTCTCAATAAGAACTTTTGTTGATGTATGACAGAAATCAAATCAAACTGGTTAATAATAAGTGTAATAATGTTTAATGGCTGGAAGTCAGTTGTAGTTGTTGTGTCTCTCTCTCTTTCTCTTGTTGTTTCTTCAATGATTCTGCTTATTAACATCAGGTGTCACCACTAATTGTCAATCATCACTCAATCATCAATCAATTATCTCATAAACTTTAACACTGCTTCAGTGTTACTTTTTAACACCCGGCAAGATAGACTCATATGGAATGTTTAAAAATGTGTTTAAAATGAAATGTTGTAAAATGTGAAAATGAAAAGGATTTAATAAATTCTGATTTTAATTCAGTGTGTGTGTGTGTAAAATATATATATATCTCATTATAGTCAACGATTGTACGCTGTCAAAGCCAATTTTGTACTGTTAAATAAAGGTACACAATTGTCACCAAAGGTACAAAACTGGTCTCTTAAGGTACAAATCACAAGGGTACAAATTTGTAGCTTTGTACCATTGTACCCCTAAAGGTACAATTTTGTACTTTTTTTCTGAGAGTGTAGTAGTGACCATAGCTTCTTCAGATAAGACTAATAAGAGGGGCTTGAGCCCCTGCCCATGTAATTGCTAATAGTAAAGAGACCTTTCGGTTGCACCCCCTCCCCCCACACTTCTTGTTACCTCCTCTTACTGTTATGAGTTATTTACACCATCTGATAGTGTGTTCTTTTCTCAGTTCCATGGAGAAAGCTTTAGGCTGGACTGTGAAAATCCTCAGTGTGAGAGCCGAGGATGGGATTGAGATGCGCTCCATTCTCAGAGACTCTTCAGACAAGTCTTACGTCAGTTTCATCGCCATGGACTCCAGTGGAGCTGTCATCAAAGCCACAGAGGTCAAACAGTAAGTTGAACTAAAATCAGTTTATTTAGACTCTTCTAATGTGAAAGCTGATGTGGAAATATGCAAGTAAATAGAATATATGTTTACAGTAAATACAGTTATAATGGTTGGAGCTGATAGCCTTGTGGTCAATGACTGTAAATCAACTATAAATTTGATCAGTTATAAAACTGATGTGAGATCTGAATACATTCATTTTCATTTAACTTTTACTGCCCACTGCTCCTATGACACCCTGGAATATTTACTAAATGTTTGTGAGTATTTTATGATTGCAAAAGACATGCCACTGAATAAAAAATACTGTATATGAACTATTCCTGTCCTATATATAAAATATATACAGAGGTGTAAAGTCCAGGGGTCAGAAAGTAAAAGTCTTGTCATATGTTTATTCCACCCACTGAAGCTGTGTTAAAGTTAATGAGATTATGAAATGATTAATTGACTGATGATTGACCATTACTGAAGACACCTGATGATAACAAGAAGAATCACCAAAGGAGAAAAATCACATTTAAGTCACCATCACTGAGATCAGGATTTGCTTTAGTTGGGCTCTTGACCCTTGATTTTTTTACTATTAGATTATATTCAGCTGCTATAACAGTTATAACAGCCAGATAAGCAAAGAGATAAGATGATCAGGTGGTGTTGGTTATGTTTTTACATGATCATTATTTGTCCTGAATCACTGAACTCATTTAGAGCCCAATCTCTGAGTTAGATTTACTTTATTGATTACAGCAGTGCTGTGATTCTACAGCAGATGATCAGCTTTTTCAATACAATCCAAAAAAACAAAACAAAAAAAAAAACACATACATCAAGAATCATCATATAAATCTCAACAACGGTGACAAGCAACATATTCTGATAAACAGATAAATTCTGAACATTAAAAATAAATCGTGAGAATAAAGGAAATTATTAAAACAATTCATAATTTATTCATGGGAGCCATGGATGAATTTTGATTGGTGGCACCCAGAATGCACTTCAACATGCTTTTTGATGGTCACCCCTTTTGAGATTCACAGGCTGATTCTTGATGACTGTGTGTGCCTAAAAGTAAGACTTTTTTTGTTGTTATTGCTGATCAGAACAACTTTTGTGAAATTCTTTGGATTATATTGAAAAAGTCGATCTTCTGCTGTTGCTTGGACTTGTTTAATTCACTGATCTCTTTCTGTGTTTAGTCTTTGACTTAAAGGTTTTTTATAATTATTGACTTTACTATATCTGCGATTCAACAGCCTAAGAACCACAAACCTCTCAATAATCAGTTATTTAGGAGAATATATGAGTCCTATAATGCATAAAATATTTGGAGCTCATGCATAATTTGGACAGCAGAGACATCAACAATCAGAATATGAATCTCAACAATGGTGACATCCAAAAGTTTAATGTTGCAATGCATGCTGGGTGCCAGCATAGTACAAAACTCCCAGCATGCACTGCAGCATGAATAAATTATGCAGCTGAATGGTCCTTTTTTATTGCCACCATTGTTGAGATTGATGTGCTGATTTTTGATATCTGTGTGTGTCTTAATAATGTTGCAGCTGTGTTTTGTTCATGGTGTCTGAAAATAAACTATTTTTAGCTGATTGTTGTTGGAACTCTTGCTGTAGTTTCACAGTGGTGATAATGTAAATTATTAGTCTGTTAACAATGGAAAAAAAACATGGTATTAATTCAGTGAATCAAAAGACTATGTGATGTCTTCACCAACACATAACTATCAGCACTCAACGATTTTTTTCTCCACATTTGTTTCTGCCATAATAAATGTGACTTTCAAAAATAGTTTAAGCAGAGAGAGAAATAACAATCAAAAAAAGTCATGGGTCAAGAGCTCAACTAAAGCAAACGCTGATCTCCTCAATGGTGACATCAAACCAAACATTTTCAACAAAACATCAACATCTAAACTTCTGTTAAATCTCAATAAGAACTTCTGTTGAAATAAAGTTAATCTGGTCAGTAATAAGTGTGTAATGTCTAATGGCTGGAAGACAGTTGTAGTTCTGCTCGTATTTATTCTGTTCTTGTTCCTTTTTTCAGTGGTTCATCATTAATGCTGAATCATCACTTAAATATTAACTTAATTATCTCACTGCAACACAGCATCAATGTTACTTTTTTTCTGTAGTGTGGACACTTGAGGATGTTCCTGTGGGGTTGAAAGGGTTAAAGGTGTAAGATAAAAAGTCACACCCACAAAATGTATTTTAACAGTAACAAACTGTAAGTTAAAAAACAGTTATATACTGGCAACACTGTTGCCAGTAGTTTACTCTAAAATTGAGTTTTGTGGGTCACCATCATGCTGAAGTGTAGAGCCTGTGCTTAAGTTCAGGAGAAGATCAAGAGACATTGATGATATACTGGATGTATTTTCTAACAGATGGTGACTGTGTAGTTGCTGGTGCAGTGAAAATCTTTTTGTTTAAAATGTTTTTAGTGGACTGGAAAGAAATAAGTTCATAGTAATAATATGCCCATATTATTAACATATAATAAAAAATTATTTGTAAATTTAAATGGCAGTCTGTCAATTTGAAGCAGTTGGTTTCTGCAAATGAAATGAGTTAACAAGTTTTAATTTAGTGCATGGTATCTTTACAGTAACATACTGTAGATTACAGTAAATAACTATACAATCAATAGTAAATCACTGGCAACAGTGTTGCCAGTATTATACTGTAAAAAAGCCTGGCAAGGTCTAACAGTATATATATATATATATAAACAGAGATTTTAGGGTGCATTTTTATTCTTTAAATTAAAAGCCTTCAATATCAGGTTGACTGACCTAGCACTATGTGAGAAAACAACCCAGCAAATAGATTAATGTACATTAATGTTTTGAAGTATTGGGAATTAATGTACCCAACAAGCTGCGTCAAAGTAATCCAGAATGTGTTCTGTCCATTTTAACGCTGGGTTGCCAAATAACCCAGAAATGGTTATTTTAAACCCAGCATTTTTTAGAGTGTGGTTTACCAACCATGTTTGTATAAGGATACCAGTAAGGGATGTGAATTATGTGACAAGTGTGAGAGCTGAAATTGTGTGATCGCTGTTAATGTTACGATATGCAGAAATGTATCCACCTTGAAAACTGTTCTCCCTCAAAATTAGGATTTATAAATGTTTTCAAATCATAAAAATATTATCTTATATAAGTGCATTAACAAAAATATAAGCTATATATCTATGAAAATTTACAGTATGTGCATTAACAAAAAATATAGTCTTTATAGTTCCCTTTAGCCTGCTTGCCTGAATTACAACTATTTTATATAATAAATGTTATGAGCAGCATCTGAAATATGTTCACTCCCACAGGAAACTGAACACTGAGCACAAAGCTTTAACATCTGAACTGGAGAAGGTTTTTGGACCTGGTTTGGAAATCAAAGTGGAGGACAGTCCTGGAAACTCTGAAGATCCCAGTCAGGCAATTACAAACACTCTCATCGCTGTCAGTGTTGTGCTGGTTATAATCAGTGTGACTTTAGCATCAACGATTATCCATCTTGTCAAGTAAGTTATTACTGGCCATGTAACTGAACTTTTTTTTTTTTTTATCTGTTTGTGTCTATTATATTATCTGTATTATCTATTAATAATAAATAATATAATAATCATGATATTATCTATTATCTGTCTATATTGGCTATTAAATCAAATGTTTTGTGTGTCTGTATGTGTGTGTGTGTGTGTGTGTTATGGAATAAACTTTGTTGTGGTCAACAGATCTGAATAGAATTCAGAAACTTAAAGTCGACTTGAAATCAGAATTGATTTTTTTGATTGTTTTAGTGACTAAATGGTCTGTTCTGTTTCACCTGGATTGCCAGTAGTACTACAACTTTCCTAAAATGCAGTAATGCAATGTCTGTTATCTTTATAGTTATGATATTTCATGTTGACTTTGAACATTGCATGTTTTAGGGGTCATTTTTTTCACAGTGAAGAAAGTTAATATGTTTGGTGAAGTAGTTATAATAAATATTTTTGCTGTCCCAGGTAAATGAAAGATTCTGACAGACAGAGTTTAAATTCTGGCATTGATTTACCTGGAAGGAGAATCAGTATTGACTGTCTTGCTGACTTTAACATGTAAGTGCCAAAATATTGTTACAGATCTGATTCAATCAGTTAAACTCATTTGTGACTGTTCTCAAATACGAAATATGCATTAATTACCATGTATTTATATGCATTGGTTTGTTCTGAGATGTTTGAATAAACATGTTTCTTCTTTTGTTAACAGAAACCCAGAATTCAAAGAGGTAAAGCACCTTGCTGTAACAACAATCTCATAGAGTATAATTCATCCAGCACATATTTTTTTTTATATAAAACAGACAGCAAAAACTCCAGTGTTTAAATGAATTAAATAATAATAAAAAAAATAATTCCTGTACGTAAATGTGAGACCACACTCGAGAGCACTGAATTAAACAAACAAACAAACAAACAAACAAACTAGGGATGCACCTATACCATTTTTTAAGGACCGAGTACGAGTACCGATACTTTTTTCTAGTACTCGCCGATACCGATACCTATACATTTATTAATTTCTCTCTCTCTCTTACTCTTTGTTTTCTTGATGTTGCAGTTTTACAAGCACAACACAGTGAGTGAACTGATGAATGTAGGACAGCTTCTTTATTATTACTCTAATGAAAAAAGTATTCATTTTTATGTGCTTGTCACAAATTTAAAGAACAAAAATGTCAGTGTCCAATAACCTTCAAAGGGCATAATTACCAATATATATAATTGCTGTTATACACTCTCAGAAAATAAAGTACATAATAGGGGTACAATGGTACAAAGGTATAAATTTGTACCCTTGTGATTTGTACCTTAAGAGACCAGTTTTGTACCTTTGGTGACAATTTTGTACCTTTATTTAACAGTACAAAACTTGACCCTTCAAAAAGGGGACAAAATTGGCTTTGACAGCGTACAATCGTTGACTATAATGAGATATATATATTTTACACACACACACACGCTGAATTCAAATCAGAATTTATTAAATCCTTTTCATTTTCACATTTTACAACATTTCATTTTAAACACATTTTTAAACATTCCATATGAGTCCATCTTGCCGGGTGTTAAAAAGTAACACTGAAGCAGTGTTAAAGTTAATGAGATAATTGATTGATGATTGAGTGGTGATTGACAATTAGTGGTGACACCTGATGTTAATAAGCAGAATCATTGAAGGAAAGAGAGAAAAAAGGTGTTAATTAATGTTTTATGGAATGTTTCAGTTCAAGTCACCATGAAAGAGGTCAGCGTTTGCTTTAGTTGGGCTCTTGACTCTTTACTTTTTATTATTAGTTTTTCTCTGGCTGCTCCAACTTTGTGTTTGTAAAGCACATTTGTTAGGGTCGGGTCTCAATATAATTTGATAAATCTCTGAAACATCTCTGACTGTGTGCTTGATGTGTAGTTTTAGTATTAATGATTGTAGTCTACAAACACAAAGTTGGAGCAGCCAGAGATAAATTAATGTTAATAAATAGAGTCAAGAGCCCAACTAAAGGAAATGCTTTTCACCATCATGGTGACTTCAAACTAAACTTTCATTAAAACATTAACATCTAAACATCTGTTAATTCTCAATAAGATCTTTTGTTGATGTATGACAGAAATCAAATCAAACTGGTTAATAATAAGTGTAATAATGTTTAATGGCTGGAAGTCAGTTGTAGTTGTTGTGTCTCTTTTTCTCTTGTTGTTTCTTCAGTGATTCTGCTTATTATCATCAGGTGTCACTAATTGTCAATCACCACTCAATCATCAATCAATTATCTCATTAACTTTAACACTGCTTCAGTGTTACTTTTTAACACCCGGCAAGATGGAGTCATGTACACTTTGGGTGTTAATTTAACACTGGGGATTTTGCTGTGCAACACCACCTGATCATCTTTTCTCTTTGCTTGTCTGACTGTTACGACTCAATTACAACAGCTCAAACAAAAACTAATAAAAAAAATAAAAAAAATCAAGGGCCAAAACCCTGATCTCAATGATGGTGACTTAGAATTGTGATTTTCTCCTTTGGTGATTCTGCTTGTTATCATCAGGTGTCTTCAATAATGGTCAATCATCACTCAATCATTTAATAATCTCATTAACTTTAACACTGCTTCAGTGTTCATATTTTAACGCTTTAACACTCTTGAGTATGGTCTCACATAAGGCTTTTTCGAGATGCATCGTGCTGTGCAGACCGATCGGCGTATGACATCAAAGTACCGAGAGAGCGATTAGAGAGCAGACAACTCCTTAATGCTTTTGAATCGCTCTCGCTGTACTTTGATGTCATACGCCGATCAGTCTGCGCAGTGCCGATGCATCTCGAACAAGCCTATATACTCCCAGGAGAGTAAATTTAACACTGGAGTTTTTGCTGTGTGGTATTTCAATTCTTATTTATAATTTTGTCCTATGTGTTTTGTTTGTTTCTTAGGTTGATGTTAGTAACAGATCATGACAGAGAATCTGAGAATGGCGGTGGAAACATCATCTCTGCCCTCTGAAAACAGCTTGATGGATCAAAGCTTCTCACTTCTTCTCATTGGTGCTCAAGACTTCATGTACAGACCTAATTCTAGTGAGATGCATTTGTAGGCAGCATTTTAAGGGTTCTGTTCCCAACATGGAGGAAACAGCACAAGTATCGGGACTTAAACAGGCTGTGGGCTACAGCATTACAAGATTAATATCTTTGATCACTCAGTTCCAGGATCCGCTGTCATGTGACTCACAATGACATACACAACACAGGGTGAATTCCCTTCAAAGAGGCGAGCATCACTGTACTTCACTCATTACATATTTCTGTCTTATAAGTGGCTGTATGAAACACCTGTGCATTGGTGCTTGAAATGCCACAGTCATTGGACTTATTCAAGATAAGAACTGCCAAATATGTAAATATAAATAAATGTAGATTTTTTTTTCAAATATAGCCTCTGTCTTGAATTCACATTCACGCTCTGAAAAAATGTACAAACCCAGTTAACAGATTTTTGTTATAAGAACGTTCTCTAAATATTCAGTGTTGGTTCTGGGAACGTAAAAATGTCTTATTACTAACCAGACTGACTTTATTTCTGTCACACGTCTACAGAAGCTCTTATTGAGAATTAACAGAGGTTTAGATGTTGATCAGCAATTGCAGGTGTTTTCAAAAAAACATTTATGCATCGATAAAGCAGATCAACATGTCTGTTTTAATAACAGACAAACAATTGCCTTAAAGTCCTTTAAACAACTGCTTTTGGAATTAAAACTTTAGCTATTTGTAACACTGAAGTGATTAATGTAAGGCTGCCCAAAAAAAACCTAAAGTTAAAATCGACACGCTTAGACATCAGCACTCATCATACAAACCTCAACAATGGTGACAATAAAAAAAAAATTTCAGCTGCATAATTTATTCATGAATGTGTTTTGTATGCTGGCATGAAGCATGTCACCATTGTTGTGTTTCATATGCCGAATGTTGATGTCTGTGAGAGTATAATTAACACCAAACATGTTTTAAACAAAAAGTTAAGAATGGCAGTATTATTTATAGACTCACATGCATCAACATCTAAAATGCAAATATTACAAATGAGTTTTATACTTTTCAAAAATGCTTCAAGTTCTTAAATCAGGAATTACAGAAAATCAGTTGCTTGTCTGATGTTAACACATATCTTGATCTGTTTTATCAATGCATATTTCCTGAAAACACATGCAATTGCTGATAAAGAAAGAACTCAACTAAAGCGAACGCTGATATCCATGATGGTGATGAAATGCAAATTTTTCACAAAGGTGTAAAGTCCAGGGATCAAAAAGTACAAGTCCTGCCATATTTTTATTCCACCCACTGAAGCAGTGTTAAAGTTAATGAGATAATTAAGTGATTAATTGAGTGATGATTGACCATTATTGAAGACACCTGATGATAACAAGCAGAATCACCAAAGGAGAAAATCACAATTTTAAGTCAACATCATTGAGATCAGGGTTTGCTTTATTTGAGCTCTTGACCCCTAATTTTGTAATATTCGATTTTGTTTGCGCTGCTGTAGCTGAGTTATAACAGCCAGACAAGCAAAGAGAAAAGATGATCAGGTGTTGTTGGTTATGTTTTCACATAATCATTATTTGATCTGAATCACTGAACTCATTTAGAGCCCAATCTCTGAGTTAGATTTACGTGATTGATTACAGCAGCACTGTGATTCTACAGCAGAAGATTCTTCAGCTTTTTCAACATAATCTGAAGGATTTTTTAAAAGTTTTTCTGATTGGGCACACACAGACATGAAGAATCAGCATATGAATCTCAACAACGGGACAGAGGAACAACAAGAACTACGACTTCAGCCACAGCCTTACATGAAATCAGCTGAAGATAAAATAATTTATCTTCAGTTGATTTCATCTAAGGCTGTGGCTGAAGTCGTAGTTCTTGTTGTTCCTCTGTCCTTTTCACACATGTCTGGTGCAAATATGTGGCTTTATTTTATTAATACAATGTATACTTTTTTCTTTATTTAGAAAGAAGGGAAAGAAGGGAAGTGAAATGTGACAACATGCCCCATTGGTGGGGCACATTGTAACGTGATGAGGCATGTTGTAACATGACCATATGACAGCTGAAAACTTTATCTGACTTAATTAAAAAAAATATACATGGCAAACTAAAATATTTTGTCAATAAAAGACAATAATTATTTTTTTCATATAAAATAATAGCATTTTTTTAGAAATTCAAATGTAAATAATTTTGTAGTTTGACAGTGAACATTGCAAAACAGCTATACAGCACAGGTCAAAACAATACACCCAAACAGATGAAGAAATATATTAGACATTCAGAAAAACATAGAGCTGAACAAAACACTCCTTTCCCTCCATTCACAGCTGTCACAGAAAACGAGATAAATAGACGAGACCGTACAAATGCTGAACATTTCTTGAAGTAATATTTTCTGGATGTTCAGGTTCTTCCTCTCAGTCTTTATTCACCTTTTTTTCCATAGTGTATCAACAGAAATTCATAAAAGTTAATTATGCCAGTTGTATCGTAACTGTATAGAATAGCAAAGTTCTAATAGCGGGGCACATTGTAACGCAGTGTTACAACGAACCCTATCTGCGACACTGGACTTTAAACCTGGTTAATGTCTTCTGATAGTTAGTGAAACATTAAAGAACTACCCAAACTGCTAAACAAGAGATTGGAGATTAAAATAATATTAGATTTGTCTAATTTTAAATAAAAACAAAAAAAATATAGATGAAAAATTAGCTTAAGTACGAAATTTACTTTTGCTATTGTTAAATAAATGTTCAGTGATATCTTCCAAAGATTTTTGAATTTTGGCACACCTTTTTCTTTATATATTGTCGATATGGCAACTAGTAATTATGGTATGTTTCTTCATGCTAGCATGTGTGGAAGTATTTAAACCATGTGTGTTACAACTAACACTGCATTAGTTTGTGCCCCGTGCTCCCCTATATGTGAGACCATACTCAAGAGTGTCAAAGTTAATGATTATGTGAAAACGTAACCAACACCACCTGATCATCAAAGCCCAACTAAAGCAAACCCTGATCCCCATGATGGTGACTCACTTGGTGATTCTGCTTGATATCATCAGGTGTCTTCAATAATGGTCAATCATCACTCAATTAATCACTTAATTATCTCATTACCTTTAACACTGCTTCAGTGTTAATTTAACACTCTTATTTGAACACTTTAACACTCTTGAGCAGGGGTGTCCAGTCCTGCTCCTGGAGGGCCACTGTCCTGAAAAGTTTAGGTCCAACCCCAATTAAACACACCTGAACCAGCTAATCAAGGTCTTACTGGGCATAGAAACTTCCAGGCAGGTGTTTTGAGACAAGTTGGAGCTAAACTCTGCAGGACAGTGGCCCTCCAGGACTGAGTTTGGACAGCCCTGCTCTTGAGTATATCTCACATATACTCCCAGGAGAGTTAATTTAACACTGGAGTTTTTGCTGAGTTTTTAAAAGCAAAATGGATCACCCTGATCCAGAAACACAATTTTTCAGATTGCCAAATCTGGATTACCAGTGCTCTAAACAGGATTACTGTTCATTTCACTATGTAGGCTTCTAGCTAAAGAACAACATAAGAGAAGAGCATTTCAGAACATTTTTTTAAACTGCCTAATTTGTCTTGTTTTTCAATAGATTGTGTGGTTTAGTATAGTGTGTGCTGCTGAATTTAGCTTTTTATTTGTTAAGTCCTGAAACCAATTACTTGTTTTTTAAGGTACCTCAGAGATAAACTGTGCGTTACAATTACCTCCATACTTTACCACACCTGTACTGGAGGAATATGAAGGTGAGTCCACAAGATCTAACCAACTGAGTATAACCAGTCCAAAATATTTATTCCACATTTGCAAGTAACAGTTTTATTGGATTAATGTGATAATGTTTTTTTTTTTAATAATATTTATATATGTATTTGTATTACAATTGTTAATATTTTGATAAAAACGCTGGTTATTTGAAACTATTCTTTCTAGGAGTATTAGAAGAGTAGTAATGCAAGATCAATACTGGCATTATCCAGTGTTTATGCTCAGACAGTGTATTAAGAGTATTTAAATATGTATTCATTCTGGCCTTCAGGAAATGTAGAGATTTTCACTAAAATCAGGTATGATGATCGTCTGGTGCTGGAGGGATTTTTCGATTCCATTGGTGTGACGTTTCTGGAGCTGGTTTACACTAACGGAGACTCAACTGCTACTGTACGAACCGTCAAACCACTGGATGCAGAAAAACTTAAGGAGGTTTGTTTCACTATTTTCTTTGTTAGATCAAGTAAATAAATATAAAATGAACATACTTATTCATACAGAAATATATTACTTTCATAAAGAAAATAAGTGCCACATACTGTATGTTTCTTTGTGTTTTTTACTTCCAGACAGGAGGAGTTTTATCTTATTCAGTCACCTGTTCAAACACAGGGGTATGTTTATTTACACAATAAGAATTATGGAAACAATTACCAGCACATAAATCTTCATTACAAATATTTCATTGTGCATTGCAGGTTAAACATCAACGGTGGGTAAATATTCGGGATGTCAATGACAATCTTCCGATCTTCCAGAGTAAATCATACAGCGTCACAGTGTCAGAGGTGTGTATATTGTCACATCTTTATACAGCAGTAGTGTGTTTGGTCACACATTTGGTCACTGTGTTTGACTCACATCTCTCTTTAAACTGTGTCTTTTGCTCCAGGCGACGGCTGTGGGTTCAGATGTGCTCAGGGTGATCGCTGAAGATGCAGATGTTTCTCCAGAAAACAGCAATATTACATATTCTATANCTGTTTTACAATGGATATGTTCAACGACCCACAGTAAAATACCATAGTGAAAAAAAACTATACCAAAATGTATTTAAAATATATTTATTTCATACTAAGTACACTACAAATCCATTAACATATTTACTGACATATCACTTGAGACTTACTGATATAAATATTACAATTAATCTTTATTTGGAGTACTTCTTTATTGCACAATGCACATTTCTTAAGCCTAAAATGTGTTTAATATCACTGTTAGTGATGATAGCAGGGCTCTCAGGTTTTAGCAAAAGTTTGGAGTGAGATTACATCTGTTAGGGGAGGAGCCACTCAAATATTTGCAGCAGCTGCCCCTTGACCTCACCCAATTCTCTCAAGTTTTTGCTAGCAGTTCAATTTTACCTATTGTTCATAACTGACCAGCACAAATAGAAATGATAACAATTGTTAAATCTGATAAAAGACAGACAAATTCATCCAAATAAAATATATTGTTTTATATGTATCAAAAATACAAAATAAAACTGAACAGCAGTGCTCAATGTACACATACAACAGGATTGCAGAACTCGCCCTGAGCATGTATGTCAAGCTGTGTGTGTATGTGTGGGTGTGTATGTGCACTGGTTTGACCTACATTATGAGGATCTTATGAAGTCCTTATATTGTGGGGTGTATTCAGAGTGTACACATTTTAGCTTATGAATGGTGTGTTGTGTTTGTTGCACATTTTGATGCCTTGATGACAGGGGTAGGGGCTCCCACTTAAAGCACTGTAGTATCCTGGAGTAACCAGGATGTTGCTGTCTGTTTATGTCTGTTGCTGTAACTGCTACAAACAGAAAGTAAAGTGTTATCAGAGAATGTACAGAGATTAAAATTTAATTCAAGAATAAGGAAGTCGACAGAGATTGTGACAGAGTATGTAGCGTTGCTTAGCGCAAGACTGTAATTACAGAGCAACTTAAGACCCAATGCTGAGGGATCGACTTGTTTGTGGCATAGATGATGATCAGATTCAGAGACGTTTGCTTTCAGAAACAAATCTGGCATTTGAGACTGCTTTTAAAAATTTGCAGTAGTCACTGAAGCCGCATGCAAAAAAGTGATCAACTTGCAAAATAAATCCAGTGTACAGGCATGTAACAGTGTCATGTTCAAAGCGAGGAAGCCTGATCACGGGAAAAAAGGAGAAACAGGTGAACAAAAAGAGAGAATGCTACACAGCAAAATCCTGTGTTAAATTAACACTGCTGGTGTTTATATAAGTAAACACTCAGAGTGTGAAAAGGTAACACTGAATCAGTGTTGAAGTTAATTAGAATTGGGCATTAGTGATGAACATCTGCTTTTAACAAGCAGAATCACTGAAGGACAGAGGAACAACAAGAACAGAAAAAAGGAACACAAAAACTACAACTGACTTCCAGCCACAGTCTTAAATGAAATCAACTGAAGATAAAAGACATTAAATCTCTCAAGGTCTGATTAAACATCTCCACAAACACCATTACCAGCTTCACTTATTGCTAACCAGTTTGACTTTATTTCTGTCACACATCTACAGAAGTTCTTACTGAGAAATAACAGAAGTATTTCTGTCATTTAAAATAATTTAAAGTCATGATGGAGATCAGCGGTGGCTTTAGTTGGGCTCTTGACTCTTGCCTTTTTAACATTAGGTTTTCTCAGAGTGCTGCAAATTTGTGTTTATAAAGCACATTTATGGCAAGGACAGGGAAGAGAAAATGACAATCATCAAGTAACAACCTGATTCACTGATCTCATTCAGAGAGTAATGCGCTGCTTATATAGATAATGTATTATTAATTTTGTCTTATTCATAATAGTAGCTATGTGATTCTTAAGTAGGAGGTCCAAGATTAAAAAAGGTATTCAAGATTTAAAAAAAAAAAATTAATAGCGCACAAAGTTTTCATCTAGCACATTACTTAGACTCAAACAGACATCAAGAATCAGCATATGAATCTCAACAATGTTGACAATCAATGAAATGCTTAATGCTGCAGTGCATGCTGGGTACCACCAATCAAAACTCACCCATGGCTCCCAGCATGCATTGTGTCCTATATAAATTATGCAGCTGAATTGTAACTAATTTTCTGTGATTCTTACTGTTTGCTTTTATTTTTGCTGTTTTTGTCGACTTTTTCATGCCTTGTTTTATGTTCAGAGTTTACTTGTTTATCAGAATTTTTTTTTTTTTGATAACCAAATGAAACAATCATTTTCATTAAAACAGAAATAAAGTTTTTAAATAAAGCAATTCCATTGTTTTCATACCACTCTGTTAACCAATCAGGCATTAGATGACATTTTTAAGGTTCCACAAATTTTAAGTAAAAATTCTAATATGGCTGTTAATCAATTTAAATTTGACTAATTAAAATAAATATTTTAGTTGTCAGTCAATATATTTAGATCATATTTAACACATTAATGCATTCAGTTCTTTTTTTTTAGAAAAAAACAAAACAAAACAAAGAAACACAATTTGAGTGTAATAATGTGAGCTCACTTTGTGTTTTACTGATATTCTCATTTAAATCATGTGCCCTGACAGCCTCCAGCACCAGATGAATTTGAAGTGAGAGATGATGGAAACATCAGGCTGACACAACCTCTGAACTACAACAATGCTCAACAGTACATCTTCACTGTGCAAGCTAAAGTAAAGACAAACTCTATGACATCCTAGTCCCACATACATTTTACTATGCATTGTTTTACATTTAAAGGAATAATTTGCACAAGAGTGAAAATTCTGTAACCATTTACTCATCCAAACCTGTACACTAACAGAAAAAAAGCTGTCACTGGGGCAGTACCCTTTCAAAAGGTACATCTTTGTGCCTAATTAAAACACTGTTGCCAGTAATTTACTGTTGATTGTAGAGTTATTTACTGTAATCTACAGTATGTAACTGTAAAGATACCATGCACTAAATTAAAATTCATGTTACCTCATTGCATTAGCAGATTCCAACTGCTTCAAATTGTCTGACTGCCATTTAAATTTACAAACTAATATTTATCATATGCTAATAATGTGAGCATATTACTATGAACTTATTTTTTAAAATTCTCTAAAAACATTTAAGATATTTTCACTGCATCAGCAACTACACAGTCACCATCTGTTAAATAAATTAACACGCAACTTATCATCAATGTCTTTTGATCTTCTCCTGAACTTAAGCACAGGCTCTACTCTTCAGCATAATGGTGACCCACAAAACTAAATTTTACAGTAAACTACTGGAAACAGTGTTGCCAGCATATAACTGTTTTTTAATTTACTAACTGTTTTGTTAGTGTTAAAATACATTTTGTGGGTGTGTCTTTTTATATTACACCTTTCAACCTCACAGGAACTTCCTCTAGTGTCCACACTACAGAGTAAAAGTAACATTGATGCTGTGTTGCAGTGAGATAATTAAGTTAATATTTAAGTGATGATTGAGGATTATTGATTAACACCTGCTGTTAACAAGCAGAACCACTGAAAAGAGGAACAAGAACGGAAAAAAATACGACCAGACACTACAACTACGAGCAGAACTACAACTGTCTTCCAGCCATTACACATTATTACACTTGTTACTGACCAGATTAACTTTATTTCTACAGAAGATCTTATTGAGAATTAATAGAAGTTTAGATGTTAATGTTTTATTGAAAATGTTTGGTTTGATGTCACCATTGAGGAGAACAGTGTTTGCAGCGAAGCAGTGTTAAAGTTAATGAGATATTTAAGTGATTAATTGAGTGACTGTCTCATTAACTTTAACGCAGCTTCAGTGGGTGGAATAAAAAAATACGGCAGGACTTTCTAGAACTTTACTTTCTGAACCCTGGACTGAAACACAGGCTCTACTCTTAAGCACAATGATAACCTCACAAAACTCAGACAACAGAAACAGATCATTAAACACTAACAGATCACTCTAAATCTCAGCATCTTCACTTATTATAGACCAGTCTTATTTCTTTCATACAAAACTTCTTAATGGGGTGTTGCTGTTTTATTGAAAATAATAAAGTTTGAAGTCACTGTTATGGAGGTAAGCGCTCGCTTTAGTTGTGCTCCTGACCCCACCTATAGGTGAAATAGCTGCTTCTTAACTGACTGCTTGTCAACTGGGTCAGGATGACTTAGCGTTGTCCAGAACCATATGGGAACGTTCTGTTAACATCCCAAATGTTCTCTTTGTAACGTTTCTATGTTACCATAGAATAACCAATTTGGAACGTCTTCCTAAAGTCATATCGGGGATGTTATAATATGACCAACAGAGGACCATGTGGGAATGTTCTGTTAACTTCCCAAATGTCCTCTTTGTAATGTTCTCGTGTGAAAAATAACCAAAATAGAACACCCCCCTGAAGTCATATAAGAAACCATTAACTGCAGCACTTTCATTACCAAAAGAGGACGTTTTAGGAATGAAAGTTAGTGGAAATTTTCGTCACCCTTAGAGAACTTTTAGGGAACATTGCGCAAGGTCATGAAAATGTCATGAATTATTACTACCTTGAAAGTATATACTAATAGCTTTTGAAAGGGTAGTACTCCAGTGCCTTTTTTTTCTAAGAGTGTAGGGTTTTCTTTCTTTTGTGGAACACTAATCCAGATGTTTAGTAGAATTGTCTAAACTGCTTTTTCCCATACACTGAAATTTTCATTTTTGAATGAACTATAATTTGAAGGTATACAGTACTAAAACACTATGATTCTTTGCAGGATATAGGAGAATTCAGTGACACCACAACAGTTACAATTACAGTTGAAGATTTTGACAATCTAAACCCTTATTTTGATCACAGTCTCTACAAGGCATCGATTGTGGAAAATCAGGTAAATAACGTCATGATCAATACATTAAACTCATGTCTGATCAAACAAATCAAACCCTCCATGTCTTTTCTGTTCATGCACAGGTAGGACAGTTTTCAGTCGTCACTCCTGAGGCAATAAAAGCTCAAGATGGCGACACGGGCATCAACGAGCCTGTAGTTTACAGCATAACAGCAGGTACTGATAACAGAAGATTTACAACATACTTACATGACATACTGTACATCTGATCTAAATAACCTCCTCCACCAGTTCCCAAATAAAGTTTCTCTGTAGATGTGTGAGAGCTAGAGGTGAAACACTGATTTTAAATCTGACAAAATAGAAAATTCCACCAAACAATGGTTAAGCACAGTAATTGTAATAAAAGAAGTACTTTACACCCCAACACACTTCTTGAATAAAGAAATGTACTCATATTCTGTAGCAAGTTTCTGATCATAACAAAGCATATATCCACATTTTTGTTTCAGTCTTTCCAAATGAATATCAGAGCAACTTTGAAATCAATGAAAACAGTGGGGTGATCTCTGTGACAACGGCTCTAGATCGAGAGGAAATAGACCAGATAAATGTTCACATACAGGTATCAGACCTTTCTTAAGGCATTCATGGAAACTGATGTTATGAATCTGAAGAGGTTTCAGTATTGTGTTTGTTTATATTTTCCATTGTAGCAAATTAGCTCAAAATAAATATGAATAATTAATCATAACTAATTATAATTAATTATTAATATTTGGATCAGTTAATAAAATTAACTTAATGTAATAAAATTAATATTACAATCAATTAACCCGTTGTCCAATGAACGCACAGTGTTAATTGTTTATTAATTCTAAGAAATGTTCATTTCCAGGTTATGGGAAATAACAATATTATTGTACAGTACTACTAAGAGCCTGTAATTCAAGATCGGCATGAATAGGTACTCCAGTATATGAGCGCAAAACACAGACAACTTTACGTGTGACATGAACAAGACTTTATTAACTAGACTAAACACTTAACTACTCTAACATTCACACACATACATGCATACAGTTTACCAAGAGAGAGAGAGCTAAAGCAGAGTACAGGAAAGCAAGAAGTTACAGCATTGTTTGACATTCAGCAGATCAACAGCCTTGAGCAAACCATCAGTTTAGTTTTAACCGGCCCTTCAAAGGGGTAAGGATACTCAATGTATCAGATAATGAGACTAAGTTTGATACTTGCATGTCTCTCCAAGTTGAATTAAAACTGTCCTGATGCAATTTGTGGAGGCTTCCGTTGAATCTTTGCTGATATTGTCTTGATGAAAGAGAACCAGTTGGATTCAGAGGATCTTTGGTGAATGGAAGTTTCTAGGCCGAAGCCTGGCACAAGCTTGGGGTTCCGTAGAAGCTTCTAGCTTCTACAGCATCATCTTAACATCAACATTTGTCAGTAAAAGAGAAGAAGAGGAGGAAGAGAAGAAGAGCGAAGAGCAATTTGATCTTGTGATCAGTGAATATAAGGGGTGAAGATGTCACACCGTCTTGAGGTGTCTGAGCCAATAAGGAGTTTCCCTTTCAGAGGGAAGTTTTATGAGTCTTTGTTCTGTAGCAAGATATTAGCATAAGACCCTGGATTGGATGAATGAGAGAATAACCTTCTAGATTCTTATAATACTAATATGTCACAGAGTTAGTAACATGTAACATAAATTACCAAATAGGAAATGAAAGTTGGAGTCCGTAGATACCAAACATCCTGCCAATGTGATCTCAGTTAACTATGAATTCCAGCTCTGGAATATATTAATACCCAAAATAGTTCAAAAAAGAAAATTAACACATAGAATAAAGCCTATAAAAGGAAAGTCATGAGATGGGAAACTTGGATGTTTATACATTTCCCAAGTGGTTATATAGAGAATACATAGGATTAAGAGAGTTTATTTGTCCTTCTCAGGAAGAAGGAGTCACAAGTCACTAACATTCTTTCTGATCATATAAGTACCCTGTATCTGTAACAGGACACCTAGTTCTGTCAGTGTGCTAGCTACATTTGGGATGCTGGTTGCAGCTTTAGGGGGATGGGTTCACAGAACTTTGATAGTGGGAGTGAGTTTATGGGTAATTCATTAAATACAATGAATAATTGTGTGGCTGATTGATCCAGACGCTACACCATTTATGATTTCCTTATAAACAGGCAACTCAGCAGGATGATGCCAGTAAGACGGCTAACGCTGTTGTGTCCGTCACCATTGAGGATGTGGATGACAGCCCTCCGAAATTTGACCAGGATGAGTACACCGTATCTATTCTGGAAAATTCATTACAAGATCAGTTGGTTCTTCAGACTAGAGTCACCGATCTGGACCTGGTACTGTTCCTGAGAACATCAATGTCTGTTTGTAAAGTTGATCAAAATAAACAAACAAAAATTAAAAATATAGACCCACAAACACTAAAATGGTGTAGGCCAGATCATCATGCCACATGTGCCAGATGTGGGCCGGATCTGGGCCGACACAATGTTGCTATCTGGGAAATCTTCGAACTTAAAGTTGTTGTAAACTTCCATGTAAGGTTTTGTCAAGTCAACATTCCAAGTTTGTTTCGATGTACTTACCTTTTCTAGTTTTCTGTCTGATCAGGGAGGATTCTCTAAAGGTCATTTTATCATGGATAGCGATACCTTCATTATCAACAGTCAAGGAGTAATATCACTCCGGAGCGACGCCACCTTGGATAGAGAAACTCTAGACAATTACAATATAGAGGTACAAAGCAATCACATTCATTTCTTAAATCCAACTATTTACGAAATGTTCATGATGACTATTCATTCTGAATGGGATGCTTGTATTGTCTTTCTCAGGTAATAGCTGTAGACCAGCCTGTCGATGGTTTAAGCTCCACAGCTCAGGTCATCATCACAGTTCTGGACGTCAATGACAACAACCCACAATTCCTTCCTCTCCCAGAGCCCATTGAGATTCAGGAAGGTGAGTACACATCCTCATCACCTGGAGAGGTGTGTGAAATCTTAGTCACAGACGCAGACATTGGAGACAACGGACGTTTCACCATCACTACTTCCTCACACAGTGAAATATTCAGATTCAGAGAGGTGAGGGGACTTAACATGTACATGATATATACATTTTATTATATGATATTATATTTTTATAAACATGACATTGTAACATACAGATCATATAAAAACATGTTTAGGATGGGACTCTACTAGCTATCAAGGACCTTGATCGAGAGATACAGGATGCATATGATGTGCTCATTGTTGCCAATGATCATGGGATGCCACAGGGAAATGTACAGTATTCATTTCTATTTATGTATATTGAATGATTCAAATCTGCTTAGTTCAATACTTTTGGTAGCAGACTGTTCACAGATTGCCTGAAGTGCTTTTTTTTTTTACAAAATATTACAGAGCCTGCACATGACATGCAAAAATAATATATATATATATATATAATTTGAATTTGGGATTTATCCATCCCTAAATGACAGAAACTTTTTTTTAACTTTTTTGTAGTAAGTAAATTACTCTTAATTCTTGACATTAAGTTACATTCTAGACATTGAAAATATGAACTTTTAGTCTGAACTACAAAAGGATGTTTTGGTTCATTTTCTGCAGAACATCACCACAGTGAGGGTCAGTATCACAGATGTCAATGACAACGCTCCAGTTTTCAGCTCCGACACTTACAGCAAAAGCATTCTGGTTAAAGATGCCAAGGTTGGAGATGTGCTGCTGACGCTCTCGGCCACAGATAAAGATGCTGGAAGCAACGCGCTTATTAGCTACAGGTAAGCTTAAGACTAAACTTCCATTTCTTTAGGATCAATAATATGAAGGCAAACCATGAACCCATTTTGTAAGTTTGGCATTGATAAAGGTCACATGTGACCGAAACGTTCGCTCTCTTTTTTTCAGTAAAGTTTTTTTTTTCTCGCATTTGATGTTTTTTTTTTTCCTTCTTTGGTGGAGTGTGCAGACTCTTTTGAAATGATTCCCCTTTAAGACAGATGGCATGAATGTGTCTTTCTGTAGGTTCTCTGAAGACTCCTCAATGGTTGCACTGGATGCTGAAACAGGAGACATCACTTTGACCTCTGACCTTAGCGGGGTAACAGAAGACACACTGCTAACCCTTACTGCTATAGCAACAGATCATGGAACACCACCAGAATCTGATGAAGGTTTGGGCTTGGTTTGCATAATTTCTTTAGTGAATATTGTGTTAAAATAATGCAGATAATGTGTGCAAATAAACATTTATTATTGGGAGCAGTTAATTCCCCCTTCAGTATTCAAATATGATCAGATAAACATGTCAAAATTAACATATGTCTTCTTTCTGTAGCGGAAGTGTTGATCTACTTCAGAATAGCTCCTTTCACTGAGACTGTGGCTTTTGAAAGCTCCTCCTACAAATTCACAATAAAGGAGAATGAACCTGAGGCGTCAATAGTGGGCAAGGTCAGGGCATTTACAGGTGATCCAGTGGTTATGGTCAGCTATAACATGAAGTCACACAAGGATGTCTTCTCTGTGGATGGTGAGGGAACCATAAAAGCTCTCAGACCGCTGGACAAGGAGGAAGAGGAGTGGTACATCCTCACAGTAGAGGCCATAGACTCCAGAACTCCTCCAAACACTGCAGAGACAACGGTATTATTCTTACTTCAAATTAAGACCAGAAACAATCTTTTAGCAATTTATGTTAATGCATAATGTATATTTCAGAATACAATGACACATGAAGCTTGTGTAGATGGAAGTGTTTGCGTTCACAAACATACCTAGCGGCTGTTTGTGGCCTAAGTCTTAACTCATCAAGCACGTCAATGCTAATGTTTCTCTTCTCTCACAATCTTCAGGTCAACGTTCAGGTTGAGAATGTGAATGAGGCTCCTGTGTTTGATGCTGAAATATATAAAGCAGAAATGTTCAATATCTCTCCATACAAATTCCCTATATTGAAGGTCCAGGTAAGTGTGTCTGGACATAGATATCAGATATAAATGCAGTGGATGTACACAGCAAACTTCCCAGTGTTAAATTAACACTGCTCACTGTTTATATGAGTCCCCACTCAGAGTGTTATAAGTAACGCTGAGGCAGGGTTGAAGTTAATTAGGAAATTAAGTGATTGAGTGATGATTGAGCATTAGTAAAGATATGATAACAAGTAGAATCACTGAAGAAAAGAGAAAC
This sequence comes from Anabarilius grahami, assembly GCA_003731715.1. Lineage (NCBI taxonomy): Eukaryota > Metazoa > Chordata > Actinopteri > Cypriniformes > Xenocyprididae > Anabarilius > Anabarilius grahami. Next base: position 6,010,262 of record RJVU01037554.1, on the reverse strand, counting down.
ACAAGAACTACAACTGACTTCAGCCAATAGCCTTAGATTAAATTAACTAAAGATAAAAGACATTAAGGCCCGGTTTCACAGACAGGGCTTAGCCTAAACCAGGATTAGATTTTAGTTCAATTAGGATATTTAAGTAGCTTTTATAAACGTATACTAGAAAAAAAACATTATTGGTGTGCTTTTTGAGACAAAACTATGGCAGTGACATATTTTAAGATATGTCAGTACAATATTCTTAAAGTTAAAACAGCTAAAACATGCACTTTATTCTAGGACTATTCTTGTCTGTGCCTTGTCTGTGAAACCAGGAGTAAATCTCTCAAGTTATGATTAAACAACTCAACAAACAACATTACCAGCTTCACTTATTACTAACCAGACTGACTTTATTGCTGTTTTAATGAAAATAAGTTTCATTTGAAGTCACCATGATGGAGATAAGTGGTGGCTTTAGTTGGGCTCTTGACTCTTGCCTCTTTAATATTTGATTTTATATCAGTGTGTTTGTGAAACTCAACAATGGTAAACATTGAAAAGAATTCAGACAAACTCTGAACATAAATCAAGGCATGAAAGGCATTACTCTCTGAATGAGCTCAGTGAATCAGGTTGTTACTTGTTGATTGCCATCATCAATAAATAGACAACGCCAACTGATCACGCTTTTTTCTTCATGTTCCTTGCCATAACAAATGTGCTTTATAGACACAGCTACAGCAGCCCGATAAAATCTGGCATTAAAAAGGCAAGAGTCAAGAGCACAACTAAAGCCACAGCTGATCTCCATCATGGTAACCTTAAATGAAACAATTATTTTCATTAAAACAGAAATGACAGAAATAAAGTCAGTCTGTTAGCAATAAGTAAAGCTGGTAATGCTGTTTGCAGAGTTATTTAATCAGATTTTGAGAGATTAAACGTATTTTATCTTCAGTTGATTTCATTTAAGACTGTGGCTGGAAGTCAGTTGTAGTTTTTGTGTTCCTTTTTTCTGTTTTTCTTGTTTCTCTGTCCTTCAGTGATTCTGCTTGTTAATAGCAGGTGTTCATCACTAATGCCCAATCATCACTTAATTATCTAATTAATTTCAACAATGATCAGTGTAATTAGTGATGTTCACAAAGGCAAACATCACTCTTACTGTTGCTATTGCTCATACTAAAGGGCTAGTAATTTGTTCAAACCCTTAACCCTAAAAATTTATTAATTTAAACTAAATCCATAAAATGATCCCCTGGTGGGAACTCCGAAATGGTTCTATATATAAAGTGCCTGACAACTGATTTCATGATTTTTTTCTTTGTAGTAAAAGTGGTTGAAATGTGGTTGTTTGACCCTCAGGCATGGGACCCTGATGTGGGCGAGAGCTCAGAACTGCAGTATTCGCTGCAGGAGTCCACAACTCTGCTGGATGTGGAGGCAAACACGGGTCAGATCTATGTACTGGATGCATCCAGATTTGGAGACAGTCTGTTCACCTTTCATGCTAAAGTCACTGATAAACATGGACTGTTCACAACTACAACAGTACAGGTGAGAGAGAGAAAATAAGAGAATGATTTTGGAAGACAGTTTCAAATGATTAATGCCATTTTTTGAGAATAAAACAGAGCAGTCAATGCAAAGACTGAGTGCTTGTGTTTGCCACCTACAGATCGAAGTAAAACAAACTGTACATCATGACAGCGTCTCAGTAATCTCCCTAAACCAGCCCATATATATAGTGGAGAAAAAGATAACAGAGATGGAAGAGTGAGTAATCTCTGTTCATTATTGAAACATGTTATTGAGACAGAAAAAGAGCATTTCCATTTATGAAGTGAAGTGTTAATGTGTTATGAGCTAAGAGTGTAAGTGGAAACATGTTTAAGGAATAATAAACCCAAAAATAAATGTAAAAATGTATTATTTTACTCACCCTTATAGCATTCCTAACTTTTGTATTCTGCTGTGTTTTTACTGAAACAAAAAAGATTGCACATTTAATTGCTAATAGTAAAGAGCCTTTTTGGTTGCATCCCCCAAAATTGGTACTTCTTGTTACCTCCTCTTAATGTTATGAGTTCTTTACACCATCTGATAGTGTGTTCTTTTCTCAGATCCATGGAGAAAGTTTTAGGCTGGACTGTGAAAATCCTCAGTGTGAGAGCTGAGGATGGGAATGAGATGCGCTCCATTCTTAGAGAATCTACAGACAAGACTTATATCAGTTTCATTGCCATGGACTCCAGTGGAGCTGTCATCAAAGCCACAGAGGTCAAACAGTAAGTTGAACTAATATAAATTTATTTAGACTCTTTTAATGTGAAAGCTGATGTGGAAATGTGTACGTAAATAGAAAACATGTTTACAGTAAATACAGTTATAATGGTTGGAGCTGATAGCCTTGTGGTCAATGCTCTGAATTTGATCAGTTATAAAACTGATCTGAGATCTGAATACATTAATTTTCATTTTAACTTTGACTGCCCACTGCTCCTATCACACCCTGAAACATTTACTAAATGTTGTTGAGTATTTTATGATTGCAAAAGACATGCCAATGAATAAAAAATACTGTATTCCTGTATATAAATATATATATAAAAGAGATTTTAGGGTGCATTTTTATTATTTAAAATCTTCAATATCAGGTTGACTGACCTAGCACTATGTGAAAACACAACACAGCAAATAGATTAATGTATAAAACCCAACAAGCTGGGTCAAAATAACCCAGAAATGGTTATTTTTAACCCAGCATTTTTTAGAGTGTGGTTTACCAACCATGTTTGTGTAAGGATACCATAGGTCAATGCTGATCCATGAGGCAGCTGTCCGAATTCAGTTTCAACTTTGTCCACTGGGTATGTCTTCGATGCCTGCAGCAATTTGTACATTTGGCTGTTGCTTCCAATTTTAGCAAGGTGTTCATGAAGGTCATTAGCAAACTGATCACTTGGTAGAGGGGTTGAAATAGGACAATACATGTTAGGTACACAGCAAAATCCCCAGTGTTAAATGAACACCCGAAGTGTACATATGACTCCATCTTGCCGGGTGTTAAAAAGTAACACTGAAGCAGTGTTAAAGTTAATGAGATAATTGATTGATGAATGAGTGATGATTGACAATTAAAAAAGATGGAATGGTTCATTTCAAGTCACCATGAAAGAGGTCAGCGTTTGCTTTAGTTGCGCTCTTGACTCTTTACCTTTTATTACAAATTTTTCTCTGGCTGCTCCAACTTTGTGTTTTTAAAGCACATTTGTTATTGTCAGAGAAAATGTGCTACGGTCACAATATAATTTGATGAAGGTTTTTTTGTCATTTAGAGTCCAAATCTCTGACTGTGTGCTTGATGTGAAGCTTTAGTATTAATGATCGTAGTACTGTGGCTTTTATAGCTTGAGAGCCAACATCAGTATGACTTATTGTTTTAAAGAATAGTACATTATGCACCAGAACTCAAATGTTTAAACACACAGAGGCATCAAGAAACAGCATATGATTCTCAAGAACGGTGACGATAAATAAATACAAAATACTGACAAACAGATCAACTCTGAACATCACAAAACAAGCTACTGTCACAACAAAACAACAGAAAAATAAAAGCAAACTTGAACAATCTATGAAAATTACAGGACAATTCAGCTGCATAATTTATTCATGCAGCAATGCATGATGGGAGCCATGGATGAGTTTTGATTGGTGGCTCCCATCATGCACTGCAACATGAAGCACTTTGTTTGATTGTCACCATTGTTGAGGGTCATATGCTGATTCTTGATGTCTGTGTGTGTTTAAGAAAAAAGCCTTCAGTATAGAAAAACTTTGCTGGATCTCAAGCGATAACAGAGATTTACTATAAAGAAATAATATAACATCTATATCACAAGTTAATACTGGATGTCACCAATGGCCATTTCACAATGAGAATACACTACCATTATAAACCTAAATTGATCAGCTTCAGCTCACAGCAATTTTGGGAAACTCGGCTCAGATCATAGTTTCTCTGGCCATAACAAATGTTCTCTACAAACACAAAGTTGAAGCAGCCAGAGTTAAATTAATGTTAATAAATAGAGTCAAGACCCCAACTAAAGGAAATGCTTTTCACCATCATGGTGACTTCAAACTAAACTTTCATTAAAACATTAACATCTAAACATCTGTTAATTCTCAATAATAACTTTTGTTGATGTATTACAGAAATAAATTCAAACTGGTTAATAATAAGTGTAATAATGTTTAAAATGTTTTTTATTGAACTCTAAAGAAATAAGTTCATAGTAATAATATGCATATGTTATTAGCATATAATTAAAGTTAGTTAGTAAATTTAAATGACAGTCTGAGGCAGTTGGTTTCTGCAAATGAAATGAGGTAAAATGAGTTTTAATTTAGTGAATGGTATCTTTACAGTAACATACTGTAGACTACAGTAAATAACTGTACAATCAATAGTAAATTACTGGCAACAGTGTTGCCAGTATTATACTGTAAAAAAGCCCGGCAAGGTCTAACAGTGTATATAATTATGATGAGTGTTAAAGGACAGCATCTGAAATATGTTCACTCCCACAGGAAACTGAACACTGACCACAAAGATTTAACATCTGAACTGGAGAAGGTTTTTGGTCCTGGTTTGGAAATCAAAGTGGAGGACAGTCCTGGAAACATTGAAGATCCCAGTCAGGCAGCCACAATCGCTCTAGGTGTTCTGCTGGCTATAAGCATTGTGACTTTAACATTGACAATTATGTATTTTAAGTAAGTTATTACTGGCCATGTAACTGTGGGTTTTTTCTCTGTTTATCTATTTTCTTTTCCTATCAAACATGTAGTCTGGCTGTTTTTTTGTTTTGTTTTGATTTTTGTAGGGTTTTTTTTTAACACAAAATAAACTTAGTTCTGGTCAACTGGCCTAAAAAGAACCCCTAATTGAGAAATAAACAAAGTCTGAATGGATTATTGTTTTAGTTGACTGTTATACAACATTCCTAAAATGCAGTAAAGTAATGCCAGTTATCTTCAATGTAATAAAATGATGTTTGACTTCGAACATTGCGCATGTAATTTTGTTTCACAGTGAATAAAATGAACATGTTTGGTGTAGTCATAAAATATATTTTTGCTTCCTCAGGAAAAAGAAAAATCCTGACACTGAAAGGAAAAGCAGTCTTGACATTCATGGTAACTTTAACACGTAAGTGCCAAAATATTGTTAAAAATCTGATAAAATCAGTTAAACTCATTTGTGAATTTTTTTTTCTCAAATAAAAAATCTGCATCAGTTTCCATGTTTTTATATGCATTGGTTTGTTCTGAGATGTTTGACTAAACAAGTTTCTTGTCTTGTTAACAGAAACTCAGAATCCAGAGAGGTAAAGCACTGTGCTATATAACAGCAAACTTATGGAGTATAATTTTGTCATTAAACATGAAATCTAAATACTAATTTATAATTTTGTCACATGTTTCCTGTGTGTTTCCCAAATTGAGGTTAGTAACAGATCAAGACAGAGAATCTGAGAATGGAAGTGATATCAGTGGAAACAGCATCTCTGCCCCTGATGGATCAAAGCTCCTCACTTCTTCTCAGTATTGCACAAGACTTCATGAACTTATGTCTTGATTATGACACATTTACAGCCCTGATCCTAAACTTGAGATGCCTTTGTAGGCAGAATTTTAAAGGTTTAGCTTCCAACATGGAGGAAACAGCATAAGTATCGGGGCTTCTAAAGACAGAAACAGGCTGTGGGCTACAGCATTACAGGATTAACATCTTTGATCACTCAGTTCCAGGATCAGCTGTCATGTGACTCACGATGACATACTCAAGTCACAACATACACAACACAGGGTGAATTCCTTTCAAAGAGGCGAGCATCACTGTACTCCACTCATTACATATTTCTGTCTTATAAGTGGCTGTATGAAACACCTGTGCTTGGTGCTTGAAATGCCACAGTCATTGGACTTATTCAAGATAAGAACTGCCAAATATGTAAATATAAATAAATGTAGATTTTTTTTTCAAGTATAGCCTCTGTCTTTAATTCACATTCACACTCAGAAAAAATATACAAACCCAGTTAACAGATTTTTGTTATAAGAACGTTCTCTAAATATTCAGTGTTGATTCTGTAAACGTAAAAATGTCTTATTACTAACCAGACTGACTTTATTTCTGTCACACGTCTACAGAAGCTCTTATTGAGAATTAACAGAGGTTTAGATGTTGATCAGCAATTGCAGGTGTTTTCAAAAAAACATTTATGCATCGATAAAGCAGATCAACATGTCTGTTTTAATAACAGACAAACAATTGCATTAAAGTCCTTTAAATAACTGCTTTTAGAATTAAAACTTTATTTATTTGTAACACTGAAGTGATTAATGTAATTAATGTGATTAATGTTATGCCCAAAAATAAATCTAAAGTTCAAATCGACACGCTTAGACATCAGCACTCATCATACAAACCTCAACAATGGTGACAATAAAAAAAACATTCAGCTGCATAATTTATTCATGAATGTGTTTTGTATGCTGGCATGAAGCATGTCACCATTGTTGTGTTTCATATGCCGAATGTTGATGTCTGTGAGAGTATAATTAACACCAAACATGTTTTAAACAAAAAGTTAAGAATGGTAGTGTTATTTATATACTCACATACATCAACATCTAAAATGCAAGTATTACACATGAATTTTTTTTTCGATAGCACTTCAATTTCTTAAATCAGGAATTACAGAAAAATCAGTTGCTTGTCTGATGTTAACACATATCTTGATCTGTTTCATCAATGTATATTTCCTGAAAACACATGCAATTGCTGATAAAGAAAGAACTCAACTAAAGCAAACACTGATATCCATGATGGTGATGCCAAATGAAAAATGTTCACAAAGGTGGAAAGTCCAGGGATCAAAAAGTAAAAGTCCTGCCATATTTTTCATTCCACCCACTGAAGCAGTGTTAAAGTTAATGAGATAATTAAATGATTAATTGAGTGATGATTGACCATTATTGAAGACACCTGATGATAACAAGCAGAAACAAAGGAGAAAATCACAATTTTAAGTCAACATCATTGAGATCAGGCAGTGAAGACCTCTGTCAAATACCTAGGAAGTCTTGTAACAAAGGATGTTACAGAAAGACAAAACTTACATTTCTCCTATAGATTAAAAAAGACAAAAGCGTTCTTAAAATGTTGGTTACAACGTGATCTCTCTGTTTACGTGTCCTATTATCTAAAGCAGAAGGCTTATCTCGATTTGTCTATCCCTCCCTATCTTTGTATGTTAAAGATTCTTATTGTAAAGATCTCAATAATTGGTTTTATTCTTTTATATGGTAAAACAAATCCCAAAGACTTAAGAAAAGGGTTCTTGCCAATAAGAAAGCTGAAGGGGGCTTGGAAATACTTTATTTTGAAGATGTAAATAGAACTTTTAAAGTCAATTGGATTAAAAAATGTTTGATTAATCGTAACTCCCTTTGGAACCACATCCCACACAGTCTCTTTAACCAAATAGGTTGCTTAGAATTTCTGTTAACTTGTGACTTTAATATTTCTAAACTCCCTCTTAAATTGTCCAAATTCCACCAGCAAGTGCTTTTAGCCTGGAAAATTTGCTACTCACACAATTTCTCTCCTCATACTTCCTTCATTTGGAATAATGCCAATTTAAAGACTGACAATAAATCTTTATTTTTAAGGAATTGGTTTAACAGGGATATTAATCATCTTATGAATATGTTTGATAATTATGGGAAACTTTTAACTTATGAACAATTCATGCAAACCCATAGTTTCCCTGTGCATTTTAAGGAATTTAATTCGGTCATTAAAGCTATTCCTCTTACTCTTGTTCATCTTGCTAAAAGTCATATTCATTATAACCCTACAATAATGACAAAACCAAAATTAATTTTAAATGGTCTTGAACTGATTGATAAAAAATGCAAGAACAAACATATTTATACTATTTTCCAAAAACAAAATAAAATAACACCTAGAGGAAAATTCTTTTGGAACTCTATTATTGATGATATTAATTGGAAGGCTGTTTGGTTAATCCCCTTTAAATATTGTATCAATAACAAAACTAAAGAAATACATTTTAAAATTTTGCATACCCTGTTAAATCAATCATTTCAAGATACTCTGATATTGATGCTCCTTTTGCAAAAATGAGAAAGAAGTGTTAACACATTTGTTTTTTGATTGTAAAATTACCCGAAATTTTTGGAAGAAAATCTAGTAAAGGATAAATACTGTTTTTCTTTAAAGGATATTATTGTGTACTATGAAAATAATGTTAACAAAAGTCTTGATTACATTGTTAACTTACTCATATTGCTGGCAAAATTTTAAATACATAAACAAAAATTAAATTCATGCCCAATATTGATTGTTTTATATCTTCTCTGAAATTGTTAAAAAACAAAAAGTCATTAACATGCTTAAAATATTATGATTTTATTTTCAGATCCCCTGTTACTAATTAATGTCACACTTTGTATTGCACTGTCTTATGCTATTCTCTGTTTGTAAATTGTTATATTTTCATAAAAAAAAAAAAAAAACACTATTTCCGTTTAAAAAATGTTTTGCAACGTTTTGTCGGGGCTGAACGCAGCCCTGGTGACCAAATTCCTTCATTAAGGCATTAAGGGCCCTTTTATGAGACCGCTATTGAAAGGTAAATGAGATGATCACTTCAAGAAAATATTTTTAGAAGTTTTTAGAAGTTTTTTAACAAGTTACCTAAATATCTCACATAACACATTTTAATGTTGGTAAGTTTTTATCAAATAGCAAATGTGAAATTGTCACGGTTCATGGGTTCACTGACTCCTTCTCGCTCTGTCTGCGTGTGAGTGTGTGTTTGTGTTTGGGTGCTGTCAGTGTCAGTTAGTCATTAGCGTTGCTATGGTGATTAACTGAGCTGATCAGTCACAGGTGCAACTCGTTATCTGTCCTATATATAGTCGTGTGTTTGCTGTGTTTCCTTGTCAGATTGTTCTTATGCTCACGTTTGGTCTTGTTGTTCCCAGCAGTTGTCCTTTTGTCTCCTGTTTCCTGTGAGTTGTGTTTCTGTTCGAGTGTGGATTTCTTAACCAGCTGTTTTCTCTGGATTGCCGTCTACCTGTTGGATCCCAGCCTGCTGCAGTCTTCTTGCCACCAAAGCCTGATGTGTTGCATGTTCTGACCATTTTGCCTTGATATTCTTCCTTGTTGTGGAACAATAAGCTGTTTACACTCGCTACTGGATCTTGTTTTTGTCCGTGACAGAAATAAAGACACAGGCTACATTTAAATATATATATATACACACACATTTATTTACATTTACACATTTGTCAGTTCCTGTAATTTTTTTGGAATCAATCCACTCACTGTGGATTGTGCTCTCCTGTTTGTGCTACAGGACAGCTACATCTGTCTTAACATCTGTATTTTTCAATATGAATTTTGCTTTTAAAAAGAAACACTCCAATTCAGAATAGTGGCAGTGACATCTGGCTTCATGCACTCTCAGAAAAAAATTGTAGTTATGTAGTATGAAGTATGAATATATGAAGTATCGAAAGGGAACGTACTCGGTTACTAATGTAACCTCGGTTCCCTGAGATACGGAACGAGTACTGCGTTACTTGCCGTGCCACGAGGCTACGGCTTCAGTGTCGTTGCTTCAGTCGCATGACCTGAAATCCTATGGCGAAACGCCTGCTTATATAGCCCTTTACCCCGCCCCTTTCGGCGGGAAGGTTCGCGCGCTTTGTCGCCATAGGCAGCGCGGTCATGCCGCGCCGTCATTGGTTCAACGACTTGTCTATGAGTGAACCAATGACGGTGCAGCTGCACTGCGTTATTGAAAAAGGCTTCAGTAACGGGGAAAAAGGGAGACTTTTTCCCATACGCAGTACTCGTTCCGTATCTCAGGGAACCGAGGTTACGTTAGTAACCGAGTACGTTTTCCTGCAGCAGGGGCGCCCGAAAAATACCGTAAAATAACGGAAAATAAATGTCTTATTAAATGTCTTAAAATAACGGTTATTTTACATAATTTTTCTGGCGCCCTGCTGCCAGAAAATTACCGTCTTTTCACAGGATTTTTTTTACAGTTTATCCATGTTTTTTTCTGAATAATTTTTCTGTTTTTAAACGGACATTTTCTGGAGCCCCTGCATGCTGCCAGAAAATTACAGTTTTTTTACGGGATTTTTTTTTTGCAGTGTACATGTGGATTACATGCGGACCAGATGTGGACCGGATCTGGGCCAACACTATGTTGCTGTCTGGGATTAAGGAAACTGGAGAATTTATGTTCTTGGAATGTTACAAATCAACGTTCCTACAATGTTGAATTTTAAATCAAAATTAAGTTGAAAAAACTTATGGATAATCCAAAACACTCCAATCATGTAAAAAATTATTTTAAAAAGCTTTTATTTCATCTTGGCTATATCTTAAAAACAGGTGACACATATAGACTGCACACCTACGCGTTGCAGCTGGTATTGCCTTTGTCAGGGTCAACTTCGACTTCGACTTTTTAAAATAATTTTTTACATGATTCGAGTGCTTTGGATTATCCATAAATTCACAAATTTAATTATCCCTTGCATCCAAAGAGCCCCGAGACGGAACTTACACCCCGTGCAGCACTTCTTTGGCATTGTTTTGCTTTGTTAAGTTGAAAGAACCTTTGAGGAACATCATAACTTATAAAACCTTCCTCTAACATCAAGAAAACTGGATGTTTTTAATGTTCCCCGAACCAACACTGAATATTTAGAGAACTTTCTTATAACAAAACTCTGTTAGCTGGGAGCACTTCAACAGTAAAACTTAAATATTGTATCATTTTTCCTTAGTTTAATCCTTACCAATATCAGGGGTCTTCACCCTTTTTCAGGCCATGGAACCTTTAGTAAATAAAAAAGACTTAGCAAGGATCCCGATTACATATTGTACAACATTGTGTTGCATTTTAAAGTTGTATTATTAATGCATTTCTTCCTCACAAAGATTCACCCTAAATATGGTTTCTGTAAAGATGACATGACAAAAATAAATAATTAACACTCTGCCTTGCTGAGTTTTTTTTAAATCTATTATCCCGTGTTCCTACTGCCAACACAATCAAAATATCAAATATGATCTTATCACTGCTTTAAAATTATCAGAACCAACTATAAATGTATAAAACCAACATCATCGAACAAACCAAAGGTTACACTGTACAATAAACACTGTACCGAAATGTATAAAGGGGATTATATCTTATCTTGATGATGGTTTTATATAATAAAATATTTGAAAGTGAAACAGTAATGTTTCCAACATGCTTCCAATATGCTTTACTTTAGCAATCCACACAAATACACTGCTGGATTATAATGATTTACCACATGACTGTGGAGGCATGTCATGCAGCTTGTTGAGAAGTGTAGGCTACTATTATTATTTTTCTTTTATTGCATGTATAGCATGTTCAACTGGCAGAAAATAAAATGTTTGAAAAACTCATAGATTTAAAAAAATATATATTTTCCTTAGTGTTTTTTCATAGATTGAATAATTCGGAAGATTAATATCTGCTATTTGATTGCAGGGTTTGTGCTCAAACTTATTGTTAATTTAAAAATGTAATGTTTAAAAATTTTTTTAAATTAAAATAATTTTTTTTCCATCATTTTACAATAGACAGGATACAGTCTGATTCATCTAGTTATTTTTGGGCTTTATGTGAATGTGCGTTTTACCTGAGTTCTAATAAATGAGCTCTGTACTAAACCAAAGAACCGACTCAATCGGATGGCAGTATTATAATAGTAATAAATCTATGTCTATATCTACATGAACTGCAACTAGATATGCTTGATGAGACAAAAGTTCCTTTCACTTTCCTGTGTTTTATCTGCAGAGATCAGCAGAGGGAGATGAAAAGCGCTCTTTCAGTGAAGATGTTGCTCTGGTTCTGCTGGTGTTCAGTGTGTGTGACTCAGGCCTACATATTCACCACAAAACAATTTATTGCTTCACTTCAAGCCCCACCACACTCTCAAAAAGGATGTGTTAATTAATATAAAATTTTTTGTGTTATGGCTCTTTTAACATATTAAGTTGATTATGTGTACAAAGAGAGAGAGACAGAGAGAGACAGAGAGAGTTAAGCAAGTTTGCGCCTTTCTTCATCGGTGGATGACTTGGATGCACATACCATGTCATGTATTAGTTAACATCTTTTTTTTCTCTCTTTCCTTTAATGATTCTTATTAAAATCAGGTGTCACCACTAATTGTCAATCATCACTCAATCTATCAATCATCTAATACCCGATAAGATGGACTCATATGTTCACTTTGGGGTGTTAATTTAACACTGGGGATTTTGCTGGTGACCAAATTCCTTCATTAAAGGGTTAGTTCACCTAAAAATGAAAATTATGTCATTAATGACTCACCATCATGTCGTTCCAAACCCGTAAGACCTCCTTTCATCTTCGGAACACAGTTTAAGATATTTTAGATTTAGTCTGAGAGCTTTCTGTCCCTCCATTGAAAGTGTTTGTACGGTATACTGTCCATGTCCAGAAAGGTATTAAAAACATCATTAAAGTAGTCCATGTGACATCAGTGGGTTAGTTAGAAGTTTTTGAAGCATCGAAAATACATTTTGGTCCAAAAATAACAAAAACTACGACTTTATTCAGCATTGTCTTCTCTTCCAGGTCTGTCATCCTCCGCAGTGACGCTGCTTCAGCTTCTTCCTTCCTGTTTTACGGCGGTTGGCATCCAGCTTATTGGTGCATTACCGCCCCTTCTGCTCCGGACAGTGATGCTGCTGACGTAAGACGCTGCTGATGGGGGTCATGCACACTTACGCACCATTTTAAAAAATATAGCAATACCAAAATACAAACAATGTAGAATAGCGTGAATACAGCGTGCGTCTCCCTCAGACTGTAAACGAAGCTCGGGCGCACCAGATAATACGTCAGCAGCAGCGTCACTGTCCGGAGCAGAAGGGGGCGGTAATGCACCAATAAGCTGGATGCCAACCGCCGTAAAACAGGAAGGAAGAAGCTGAAGCAGCGTCACTGCGGAGGATGACAGACCTGGAAGAGAAGACAATGCTGAATAAAGTCGTAGTTTTTGTTATTTTTGGACCAAAATGTATTTTCGATGCTTCAAAAACTTCTAACTAACCCACTGATGTCACATGGACTACTTTGATGATGTTTTTATTATCTTTCTGGACATGGACATTATACCGTACATACATTTTCAATGGAGGGACAGAAAGCTCTCAGACTAAATCTAAAATATCTTAAACTGTGTTCCGAAGATGAACGGACGTCTTACGGATGTCATTATGTCATTAATGACATAATTTTCATTTTTGGATGAACTAACCCTTTAAGGGCCCTTTTATGAGACTGCTATTGAAAGGTAAATGATACGATCACTGCAAGAAAATATTTTTATAATTTTTTAGAAATTATTTAACAAGTTACCTAGATATCTCTAACATAACACATTTTAATGTTTGTTAGTTTTTATCTAATGGCAAAAGTGAAATTGTCACGGTTCATGGGTTCACTGACTCATTCTCGCTCTGTCTGCGTGTGAGTGTGTGTTTGTGTTTGGGTGCTGTCAGTGTCAGTTAGTCATTAGCGTTGCTATGGTGACTAACTGAGCTGATCAGTCACAGGTGCGACTCGTTATCTGTCCTATATATAGTCGTGTGTTTGCTGTGTTTCCTTGTCAGATTGTTCTTATGTTCACGTTTGGTCTTGTTGTTCCCAGCAGTTGTCCTTTTGTGTCCTGTGAGTTGTGTTTCTGCTCGAGTGTGGATTTCTTTACCAGCTGTTTTCTCTGGGTTACAGTCTGCCTGTTGGATCCCAGCCTGCTGCAGTCTTCTTGCCACCAAAGCCTGATGTGTTGCACGTTCTGACCATCTTGCCTTGATATTCTTCCTTGTTGTGAACAATAAGCTGTTTACACTCGCTACTGGATCTTGTGTTATTTTCCGTGACAGAAATGAAGACACAGGCTACATTTATATATATATATATATACATATATACACACACATTTATTTACATTTACACATTTGTCAGTTCCTGTATTTTTTTGGGAATCAATCCACTCACTGTGGATTGTGCTCTCCTGTTTGTGCTACAGGACAGCTACATTTGCCTTAATATCTGTATTTTTCAATATGAATTCTGGTTTTAAATAACATTCCTGCTTCTAAAGTGGCAGTGACATCTGGCTTCATGTCTGGTGATCCATACAGTCACTTATGAGACAATAATAAGTAATGAGTGGAGCAGAGTGATGCTCTTCTCTTTGAAGGGAATTCACCCTGTGTTGTGTATGTTGTGACTTGAGTATGTCATTGTGAGTCACATGACAGCTGATCCTGGAACTGAGCGCACATGATCAAAGATGTTAATCCTGTAATGCTGTAGCCCACAGCCTGTTTCTGTCTTTAGAAGACCTGATACTTATGCTGTTTCCTCCATGTTGGGAACTCAACCCTTAAAATGCTGCCTACAAAGGCATCTCACTAGAATTAGGTCTGTACATGAAGTCTTGTACACCACTGAGAAGTGAGAAGCTTTGATCCATCAAGCTGTTTTCAGAGGGCAAAAAATGATTTTTCCACCGCCATTCTCAGATTCTCTGTCATGATCTGTTACTAACATCAACCTAAGAAACAAACAAAACACATAGGTAAAAATTATAAATAAGAATTTAAATACCACACAGCAAAAACTCCAGTGTTAAATTAACTCTCCTGGGAGTATATAGGCTTGTTCGAGATGCGTCGGCACTGCGCAGACCGATCAGCGTATGACATCAAAGTACAGCGAGAGCGATTCAAAAGCATTAAGGAGTTGTCTGCTCCTGTGATTGGGCATTAGTGAACACCTGCTGTTAACAAGAATATATATTACCAGATTCACTTATTACTAACCAGACTAACTTTATTTTTGTCAGACATTTACAGAAGCTCTTATTGAGAATTAACAGACATTGTTTTGATGTTGCCATCAGTGAGATCAGTGTTCGCTTTAGTTGTGCTCTTGACTTGTAATGTTAGTTTCCCTTTGGTTGCTGTAAATGTGTTTTTCTATAGACACTCTTGTTATGGCATGAAGAAGCTAAGAGAAGATGTGATAATGTGTTGTTGGTTATGCTTTGATTTTGACATGATCATTAAGTAGTGCTTAATCACTGAACTTATCCAATGTCTAATTCATTTTCAGAATTGTTTTGTTTTAAGGATGCACCGATACCAAGCTCATGTACTTGTACTCGTACCCGTAAAAACACCCCGATACCAAAGACTGATACCTCACGTGACGTAACTGACAGAATTGTCCGTGCACAGAGACTCCGGCGGCAGCAGCAGAAACAATGTCAGCCTCAGAGGTGTGGAAATACTTCAAAATTAATGATGACAACACACACATTGCGAATTGCATGCTTTCAATCACAATTCGTTATCGATTAGTGAAGGCGGGATAGGAGGAATCGCGCTGAATGACACAGACCAGAAGCGCTCTCTCTTTCTCATGCATGCACTCACTTTCTTTCGCGCAATCCTAGTTCTCTTCTCTCAGCGCGATCAGTTCTCCTCATGCCTGAATGGTCATGCACACATAGTTGTCAAAAAGTCAATCGTGTGGATTATCTCACGATAATCCACAAACGTCTGTTTGTTTGTTTGTTAAATGGACCTAAACATTTGGGTGAAAACAGGATATGTGTCAGTATCGTATCCATGGATTCGGTCTTAAAGGGACCGTAGCCTATATTTGTCATTAATGTTAATAAAACAACAAAATATGTTAAACAAAAGTGTATACATGGTAAATAAACCTATTGTATCTGAAAAACAAGTTTATTTAATTTGTATCTCTATAGTATTTGTTGTTTTGTTTGTAATTTGTTTGTAAATTTCTTTTTATATAACAACAATTATATATTTTGGTAATCATGCCCTTTGAAGGTTATTGGACACTGAAATGTTTGTTCTTTAAGTTTGTGACAAGCACATAAAAATGATTACTTTTTTCATTAGAGTAATAATAAAGAAGCTGTCCTACATTCATCAGTTCACTCACTGTGTTGTGCTTGTAAAACTGCAACATCAAGAAAACAAAGAGTAAGAGAGAGAGAGAAATTAATAAATGTATAGGTATCGGTAGAAAAAAGTAACGGTACTCGTACTCAGTCCTTAAAAAATGGTATAGGTGCATCCCTTGTTTGTTTGTTTAATTCAGCGCTCTTGAGTGTGGTCTCACATTTACTTACAGGAAGAATTTATTATTATTTAATTAATTTAAATATAAATATTATACTCTATGAGATTGTTGTTACAGCAAGGTGCTTTACCTCTTTGAATTCTGGGTTTCTGTTAACAAAAGAAGAAACATGTTTAGTCAAACATCTCAGAACAAACCAATGCATATAAATACATAGTAACTAATGCAGATTTTTTATTTGAGAACAATCTTTTCACAAATGAGTTTAACTGATTGTATCAGATCTGTAACAATATTTTGGCACTTACGTGTTAAAGTTAGCAAGATGGTCAATACTGATTCTCCTTCCAGGTAAATCAATGCCAGAATTTAAACTCTGTCTGTCAGAATCTTTCATTTTCCTGGGACAGCAAAAATATGTATTATAACTACAGCACCACACATATTAACTTTCTTCACTGTGAAAAAAATTACCCCTAAAACATGAACAATGTTCAAAGTCAGCATGAAATATCATAACTATAAAGATAACTGACATTGCATTACTGCATTTTAGGAAAGTTGTAGTACTACTGGCAATCCAGGTGAAACAGAACAGACAATTTAATCAATAAAACAATCAAAAAAACTTTGTTTATTTTTTAGTTATGAATTCTATTCAGATCTGTTGACCACAACAAAGTTTATTCCATAACACACACACACACACACACATACAGACACACAAAACATTTGATTTGATAGCCAAAGAAGATATAGACAGATAATAGATAATATCATTATTATTATATTATTTATTATTAATAGATAATACAGAAAATATAATAGACACAGACAGACAGATAAAAAAAAAAAAAGTTCAGTTACATGGCCAGTAATAACTTACTTGACAAGATGGATAATCGTTGATGTTAAAGTCACACTGATTATAACCAGCACAACACTGACAGCGATGAGAGTGTTTGTAATTGCCTGACTGGGATCTTCAATGTTTCCAGGACTGTCCTCCACTTTGATTTCCAAACCAGGTCCAAAAACCTTCTCCAGTTCAGATGTTAAAGCTTTGTGCTCAGTGTTCAGTTTCCTGTGGGAGTGAACATATTTCAGATGCTGCTCATAACACTTATTATATAAAATAGTTGTAATTCAGGCAAGCAGGCTAAAGGGAACTATAAAGAATATATTTTTTGTTAATGCACATACTGTAAATTTTCATAGATATATAGCTTATATTTTTGTTAATGCGCTTATATAAGATAATATTTTTATGATTTGAAAACATTTATAAATCCTAATTTTGAGGGGGAAAAGTTTTCAAGGTGGATACATTTCTGCGTATCGTAACATTAACAGCGATCACGCAATTTCAGCTCTAACACTTGTCACATACTTCACATCCCTTACTGGTATCCTTACACCAGGCATGGGCAACTTCGGTCCTGGAGGGCCACTGTACTGCAGAGTTTAGCTCCAACCCTAATCAAACACACCTGAACAAGCTAACCAATGTTTTAGGATTACTAGAAAGCTACAGGCAGGCAGAGGTGTAAAGTCCAGGGGTCAGAAAGTAGAAGTCCTGCCATATTTTTCATTCCACCCACTGAAGCAGTGTTAAAGTTAATGAGATAATGAAGTGATAAATTGAGTGATGATTGACCATTATTGAAGACACCTGATGATAACAAGCAGAATCACCAAAGGAGAAAATCACAATTTTTAAGCCACCATCATGGAGATGAGTGTTTGCTTTAGTTGAGCTCTTGACCATTCACTCTTACTATTAGAATTGATTGAGCTGTTAACTGAGTTGTACTAGCCAGACAAACAAAGAGAAAAGATGATCAGGTGCTGGTTATATTTTCACATAATTGTAATTTGACCTGAACTAGTTTAGATCCCAATCTTTGAGTTAGATTTACATTATTGATTACAGCAGCACTGTGATTCTACAGCGGAAGATCAGCTTTATCAATATAATCGGAGGGATTTTGCAAAAAGGTGTTCTGATCAACTAAAACAAAGTGTTCTTATTTAGACACACAGTGATCAAGAATCAGCCTGTGAATCTCAACAATGGTGAGAATAATAAAGCATGTTGCAGTGCATTCTGGGAGCCACCAATCAAAATTCATCCATTGCTCCCATCATGCATTGCTGCATGAATAAATTATGAGCTTAATTGTCTTAGTAATTTCCTTTATTCTCACTATTTTTATATATTCTTTTCTGTTTTTATGTGACTTTTTAGTAGCTTGTTTTCTAATGTTTAGAGTTGATCTGTTGATCAGAATATGTTGCTTGTCACCGTCGTTGAGATTCACAGGCTGATTCTTGATGTTGGCGTGTGCCTAAAATAATTTCAATTTTCTTTCATTCAGAACAAGTTTTGAGAAGTCTTTTGGATTACATCAAAAAAACTGATCTTCTGCTGTAGAATCACAGTGCTGCTGTAATCAATAATGAAAATCTAACTCAAAGAATGGGCTCTACTAGTTCTTCAGATCAAATAATGATTATGTGAAAACATAGCCAATTCCACCTGATCATCTTTTTTTATTCACTTGTCTGGCTGTTACAACTCAGTTAACAGCCTAAACAAGATTTAATATTACAAAGTCAAGAGCTCAACTAAAGCAAACACTCATCTCCATGATGGTGGCTTAAAAATTGTGATTTTCTCCTTTGGTGATTCTGCTTGTTCTCATCAGGTGTCTTCAATAATGGTCAATCATCACTCAATTTATCACTTCATTATCTCATTAACTTTAACACCGCTTCAGTGGGTGGAATGAAAAATATGGCAGGAATTCTACTTTCTGACCTCTGCAGGCAGGTGAGTTTAATCATGGTTGGAGCTAAACCATGCAGGACAGTGGCCCTTCAGGACCGAAGTTGCCCATCCCTGCCTTACACAAACATGGTTGGTAAACCACACTCTAAAAAATGCTGGGTTTAAAATAACCATTTCTGGGTTATTTGGCAACCCAGCGTTAAAATGGACAGAACACATTCTGGGTTACTTTGACGCAGCTTGTTGGGTACATTAATTCCCAATACTTCAAAACATTAATGTACATTAATCTATTTGCTGGGTTGTTTTTTCACATAGTGCTAGGTCAGTCAACCTGATATTGAAGGCTTTTAATTTNTATTATTTCCTTTTAATATATTATAATATATTTTACATATATATATATATATATATATATATATAAACACACACTGTTAGACCTTGCCAGGCTTTTTTACAGTATAATACTGGCAACACTGTTGCCAGTGATTTACTATTGATAGTATAGTTATTTACTGTAATCTACAGTATGTTACTGTAAAGATACCATGCACTAAATTAAAACTTGTTAACTCATTTCATTTGCAGAAACCAACTGCCTCAAATTGACAGACTGCCATTTAAATTTACAAATAAATTTTTATTATATGTTAACAATACGAGCATATTATTACTATGAACTTATTTCTTTACAGTTCACTAAAAACATTTTAAACAAAAAGATTTTCACTGCACCAGCAACTACACAGTCACCATCTGTTAGAAAATACATCCAGTATATAATCAACGTCTCTTGATCTTCTCCTGAACTTAAGCACAGGCTCTACACTTCAGCACGATGGTGACCCACAAAACTAAATTTTACAGTAAACTACTGGCAACAGTGTTGCCAGTATATAACTGTTTTTTAACTTACAGTTTGTTACTGTTAAAATACATTTTGTGGGTGTGACTTTTTATCTTACACCTTTAACCCTTTCAACCCCACAGGAACATCCTCTAGTGTCCACGCTACAGAGAAAAAGTAACATTGATGCTGTGTTTGCAGTGAGATAATTAAGTTAATATTTAAGTGATGATTCAGCATTAATGATAAACACCTGTTGTTAACAAGCAGAACCACTGAAAAAAGGAACAAGAACGGAATAAATATGAGCAGAACTACAACTGTCTTCCAGCCATTAGACATTACACACTTATTACTGACCAGATTAACTTTATTTCAACAGAAGTTCTTATTGAGAATTAACAGAAGTTTAGATGTTGATGTTTTGTTGAAAATGTTTGGTTTGATGTCACCATTGAGGATATCAGCGTTTGCTTTAGTTGAGCTCTTGACCCATTACTTTTTTTGTTTGTTATTTCTCTCTCTGCTTAAACTATTTTTGCAAGTCACATTTATTATGGCAAAAACAAATGTGGAGAAAAAAATCGTTGAGTGCTGATAGTTATGTGTTGGTGAAGACATCACATAGTCTTTTGATTCACTGAATTCATACCATGTTTTTTCTATTGTTAACAGACTAATATTTTATATTACCACCACTGTGAAACTACAGCAAGAGTTCCAACAACAATCAGCTAAAAATAGTTTATTTTCAGACACTATGAACAAAACACAGCTGCAACATTATTTAGACACACAGATATCAAAAGTCAGCACATCAATCTCAACAATGGTGGCAATAAAAAAAGGACCATTCAGCTGCATAATTTATTCATGCTGCAGTGCATGCTGAGAGTTTTGTACTATGCTGGCACCCAGCATGCATTGCAACATTAAACTTTTGGATGTCACCATAGTTGAGATTCATATTCTGATTGTTGATGTCTCTGCTGTCCAAATTATGCATGAGCTCCAAATATTTTATGCATTATAGGACTCATATATTCTCCTAAATAACTGATTACTGAAATGTTTGTGGTTCTTACGCTGTTGAATCGCAGATATAGTAAAGTCAATAAATATAAAAAACCCTTTAAGTCAAAGACTAAACACAGAAAGAGATCAGTGAATTAAACAAGTCCAAGCAACAGCAGAAGATCAACTTTTTCGATATAATCCAAAGAATTTCACAAAAGTTGTTCTGATCAGCAATAACAAAAAAAAAAGTATTTATTTTATGCACACACAGTCATCAAGAATCAGCCTGTGAATCTCAAAAGGGGTGACCATGTTGAAGTGAATTCTGGGTGCCACCAATCAAAATTCATCCATGGCTCCCATGAATAAATTATGAGATGAATTGTTTTAATAATTTCCTTTATTCTCACGATTTTTTTTTAATGTTCAGAGTTGATCTGTTTATCAGAATATGTTGCTTGTCACCGTTGTTGAGATTTATATGCTGATTCTTGATGTATGTGGTTTTTTTTTTGTTTGTTTGTTTTTGGATTGTATTGAAAAAGCTGATCATCTGCTGTAGAATCACAGTGCTGCTGTAATCAATAATGTAAATCTAACTCAGAGATTGGGCTCTAAATGAGTTCAGTGATTCAGGACAAATAATGATTATGTGAAAACATAACCAACACCACCTGATCATCTTTTCTCTTTGCATATCTGGCTGTAATAACTCAGTTACAGCAGCTGAATATAATCTAATAATAAAAAATCAAGGGTCAAGAGCCCAACTAAAGCAAATCCTGATCTCCATGATGGTGACTTAAATGAGATTTTCTCCTTTGGTGATTCTGCTTGTTATCATCAGGTGTCTTCAATAATGGTCAATCATCAGTCAATTAATCATTTCATAATCTCATTAACTTTAACACAGCTTCAGTGGGTGGAATAAACATATGACAAGACTTTTACTTTCTGACCCCTGGACTTTACACCTCTGTAAATATTTTATATATAGGACAGGAATAGTTCATATACAGTATTTTTTATTCAGTGGCATGTCTTTTGCAATCATAAAATACAAACATTTAGTAAATATTCCAGGGTGTCATAGGAGCAGTGGGCAGTAAAAGTTAAATGAAAATGAATGTATTCAAATCTCAGATCAGTTTTATAACTGATCAAATTTATAGTTGATTTACAGTCATTGACCACAAGGCTATCAGCTCCAACCATTATAACTGTATTTACTGTAAACATGTATTCTATTTACTCACATATTTCCACATCAGCTTTCACATTAGAAGAGTCTAAATAAACTGATATTAGTTCAACTTACTCTTTGACCTCTGTGGCTTTGATGACAGCTCCACTGGAGTCCATGGCAATGAAACTGACGTAAGTCTTGTCTGAAGAGTCTCTGAGAATGGAGCGCATCTCATTCCCATCCTCGGCTCTCACACTGAGGACTTTCACAGTCCAGCCTAAAGCTTTCTCCATGGAACTGAGAAAAGATCACACTATCAGATGGTGTAAAGAACTCATAACAGTAAGAGGAGGTAGTGTGGGGGGAGGGGGTGCAACCGAAAGGTCTCTTTACTATTAGCAATTACATGGGCAGGGGCTCAAGCCCCTCTTATTAGTCTTATCTGAAGAAGCTATGGTCACTACTATATGATATTGTGTGAAAAAAAAAAAACCGTATGAACATTTTCTTTTGTGTTTCAGTAAAAACACAGCAGATCACAAAGGTTAGGAATGCTATGAGGGTGAGTAAAATAATTAATTTTTACATTTATTTTTGGGTTAATTATTCCTTAAACATGTTTCCACTTACACTCTTAGCTCAAAACACATTGCCACTTCACTTCATAAATGGAAATGCTCTTTTTCTGTCTTAATAACATGTTTCAATAATGAACAGAGATTACTCACTCTTCCATATCTGGTATCATCTTCTCCACTATGTATACGGGCTGGTTTAGGGAGATTACTGAGACGCTGTCACGATGAACACTTTCTTTCACCTTGATCTGCAGGTGGAAAACACAAGAACTCAATCTTAGCATTGACTGCTCTCATTTACTGCTGTTCTCAATCAAAATGCCATTAATCATTTGAAACAGTCTTCCAAAAGCATTCTCTTATTTTCTCTCTCTCACTTGTACTGTTGTAGTCGTGGACAGTCCATGTTTATCAGTGGCTTTAGCATGAAAGGTGAACAGATTGTCTCCAAAACTGGATGCATCCAGTACGTAGATCTGACCAGTGTTTGCCTCCACATCCAGCAGAGTTGTGGACTCCTGCAGGGAATACTGCAGTTCTGAGCTCTCGCCCACATCAGGGTCCGACGCCTGAGGGACACATGACCACATTTCAACCACTTTTACTACAAAGAAAAATTATAATATCAATTGGAAAAAAATGTCAGACACTCCATATATAGAACCATTTAGGAGTTCCCACCAGGGGATCATTTTATGGATTTAGTTTAAATTAAATTAATACATTTTTAGGGTTAAGGGTTTGAACAAATCACTAGCCTTCTAGTATGAGCAATAGCAATAGTACACAGCAAAATCCCCAGTGTTAAATGAACACCCAAAGTGTACATATGAGTCCTTCTTGCCGGGTGTTAAAAAGTAACACTGAAGCAGTGTTAAAGTTAATGAGATAATTGATTGATGATTGAGTGATGATTGACAATTAGTGGTGACACCTGATGACAATAAGCAGAATCATTGAAGGAAAGAAAGAAAAAAGGTGTTAATTAATGTTTTATGGAATGTTTCATTTCAAGTCACCATGAAAGAGGTCAGCGTTTGCTTTAGTTGGGCTCTTGACTCTTTACCTTTTATTATAAATTTTTCTCTGGTTGTTCCAACTTTGTGTTTGTAAAGCACAGTTGTTATGGTCACAATATAATTTGATGATGATTTTATCATCATGCAATGGCCTGATATCTATTAGAGTCAAAATTTCTGACTGTGTGCTTGATGTGTAGTTTTAATATTAATGATTGTAGTACTGTGATTTTACAGCTTGAGATCCAACAGCAGTATGACTTTTTTTGCTTTTAAGAATAATACATAATGCATTTTACTGTGTAACAGTGATGTTTGCCTTAGTGAACACCACTAATTACAAAATAAGAGTACACAGCAAAATCATTAGTGTTAAATTAACACCAATTTATTTTATCTAAGTGTAATAGGTATACAAAGTATACTGCTAAATATTGTTATAATTGGTCCATGGCAACAATGACCACATCATACACATCCTGTGTCTCTCGATCCAGCTCCTCAATAGCTAGTAGAGTCCCGTCCTACAAGTGACATTATAAAAATGTTTTTAGAAGATCTGAACATTACATGTTTTATAATGTTATGTTTATAAAAAATATATTGTAGATATCATGTCCTGTCTCCTCCTCTTCCCTTTTGAAATGTGATTCAATGGAAGAGTTAGGTTTCTTTTGTCATCCTGTTAATTTTATTTAATCCTTATTTTAATTATATATTTTATATCTGTATTTCCACCCAAACTTATGTATAAAGTACTATTTTATCTATCCTTGGGATTATTTTTGGTAATTTGCATTCTTTGAGGTATATTTCTGTCTTTTATGTGAAACCAGCACATGGTAATGGAGGTGCATCATTTGTTTTATAGAGTGTTATAAGGGCCACTCAATCTGAGGCTGCTTATTTGTTTCTGTTAAACAGTAAAAATATCCAGTGAATCTGCCGCTTGCTGTCCCGTGTCTGTCTCTACATTCAACACAACACAACGCAGAACAAGTTTTAATACCCGGTGTCGCTGGCCTCACATCACGCTGGGTTTAAGCGAGCCGCACGGGTTACATAAGGATGTGGCTGAAGTCAGTTGTAGTTCTTGTTGTTTCTCTTTCCTTCAGTGATTCTGCTTGTTAACATCAGGTGTCTTCAATAATGCTCAATCCTCACTCAATTAATCACTTAATTACCTAATTAATTGTAACACTGCGTCAGTGTTACTTACAGTGTGTACGGAAAGTATTCAGACCCCCTTAAATGTTTCACTCTTTGTTATATTGCAGCCATTTGCTAAAATAATTTAAGTTAAGTTCCCCATTAATGTACACACAGCACCCCATATTGACAGAAAAACACAGAATTGTTGACATTTTTGCAGATTTATTAAAAAAGAAAAACTGAAATATCACATGGTCATAAGTATTCAGACCCTTTGCTGTGACACTCATATATTTAACTCAGGTGCTGTCCATTTCTTCTGATCATCCTTGAGATGGTTCAACACCTTCATTTGAGTCCAGCTGTGTTTGATTATACTGATTGGACTTGATTAGGAGAGCCACACACCTGTCTATATAAGACCTTACAGCTCACAGTGCATGTCAGAGCAAATGAGAATCATGAGGTCAAAGGAACTGCCTGAAGAGCTCAGAGACAGAATTGTGGCAAGGCACAGATCTGGCCAAGGTTACAAAAACATTTCTGCTGCACTTAAGGTTCCTAAGAGCACAGTGGCCTCCATAATCCTTAAATGGAAGACGTTTGGGACGACCAGAACCCTTCCTAGAGCTGGCCGTCCGGCCAAACTGAGCTATCGGGGGAGAAGAGCCTTGGTGAGAGAGGTAAAGAAGAACCCAAAGATCACTGTGGCTGAGCTCCAGAGATGCAGTCGGGAGATGGGAGAAAGTTGTATAAAGTCAACCATCACTGCAGCCCTCCACCAGTCGGGGCTTTATGGCAGAGTGGCCCGACGGAAGCCTCTCCTCAGTGCAAGACACATGAAAGCCCGCATGGAGTTTGCTAAGATGGTGAGAAATAAGATTCTCTGGTCTGATGAGACCAAGATAGAACTTTTTGGCCTTAATTCTAAGCGGTATGTGTGTAGAAAACCAGGCACTGCTCATCACCTGTCCAATACAGTCCCAACAGTGAAGCATGGTGGTGGCAGCATCATGCTGTGGGGGTGTTTTTCAGCTGCAGGGACAGGACGACTGGTTGCTATCGAGGGAAAGATGAATGCGGCCAAGTACAGGGATATCCTGGACAAAAACCTTCTCCAGAGTGCTCAGGACCTCAGACTGGGCCGAAGGTTTACCTTCCAACAAGACAATGACCCTAAGCACACAGCTAAAATAACGAAGGAGTGGCTTCACAACAACTCCAAGACTGTTCTTGAATGGCCCAGCCAGAGCCCTGACTTAAACCCAATTGAGCATCTCTGGAGAGACCTAAAAATAGACAGAACTGGAGAGGATCTGCAAGGAGGAATGGCAGAGGATCCCCAAATCCAGGTGTGAAAAACTTGTTGCATCTTTCCCAAAAAGACTCATGGCTGTATTAGATCAAAAGGGTGCTTCTACTAAATACTGAGCAAAGGGTCTGAATACTATGGACCATGTGATATTTCAGTTTTTCTTTTTTAATAAATCTGCAAAAATGTCAACAATTCTGTGTTTTTCTGTCAATGTGGGGTGCTGTGTGTACATTAATGAGGGAAAAAAATGAACAAATGATTTTAGCAAATGGCTGCAATATAACAAAGAGTGAAAAATTTAAGGGGGTCTGAATACTTTCCGTACCCACTGTATAACACTCAGAGTGTGGACTGAGCAGCGTTAATGTAACACTGGGAAGTTTGCTGTGTACATCCACTGCATTTATATCTGATGTCTACATCAAGCCACACTTACCTGGACTTTCACTATAGGGAATTTGTATGGAGAGATATTGAAAATTTCTGCTTCATATATTTCAGCGTCAAACACAGGAGCCTCATTCATGTTCTCAACCTGAACGCTGACCTGAAGATTGTGAGAGAAAGAAAGTCAAATTCTCTGTCCCAGTTTCTTTTAAGAAGAGAAAGATTGGCATTGACATGCTTGATGAGTAAGACTTAAGCCAAAAACATCCGCTAGGTATGTTTATGAATGCAAAAACTTCTAGCACAAGCTTGTGTCATTGTATTCTGAAATATATATTATATATTAACATAAATTGCGTACTTGTGTAGAGTTTATTTCTGGTCTTAATTTGAAGTAAGAATAGTACCATTGTCTCAGCAGTGTTTGGGGGAGTTCTGGAGTCTATGGCCTCTACTGTGAGGATGTACCACTCCTCTTCCTCCTTGTCCAGCGGTCTGAGAGCTTTTATGGTTCCCTCACCATCCACAGAGAAGATATCCTTGTGTGACTTCATGTTATAGCTGACAGCAACCACTGGATCACCTGTTATTGCCCTGACCTTGCCCACTATTGACGCCTCAGGTTCATTCTCCTTTATTGTGAATTTGTAGGAGGAGCTTTCAAAAGCAACACTCTCAGTGAAAGGAGCAATTTTGAAGTAGATCAACACTTCCGCTACAGAGAGAAGAAAGATGTTAATCTGACATGTTTATCAGATCAAATTTGAATACTAAAGGGGGATTTAACTGCTCCCAATAATAAATGCTTATTTTCTCACATTATCTGCGTTGTTTTAACACAAAATATTTACTAAAGAAATAATGCAAACCAAGCCCAAACCTTTATCAGATTTTGGTGGTGTTCCATGATCTGTCGCTATAGCAGTAAGGGTTAGCAGCGTGTCTTCTGTGACCTCACTAAG
Source organism: Anabarilius grahami (assembly GCA_003731715.1). NCBI lineage: Eukaryota > Metazoa > Chordata > Actinopteri > Cypriniformes > Xenocyprididae > Anabarilius > Anabarilius grahami. The sequence continues at coordinate 5,982,713 of RJVU01037554.1, read as the reverse complement.
GTCAGAGGTCAAAGTGATGTCTCCTGTTTCAGCATCCAGTGCAACAATTGAGGAGTCTTCAGAGAACCTACAGAAAGACAACATTCATGTATCTGTCTTAAAGGTGATTCATTTCAAAAGAGCCCGCACACTCCACCAAAAAAGGAAAAATAAAAAAAACATCAAATGCAAGAAAAAAAATACTGGAAAAAAAAGAGAGCAAACCTTTGTCAATGCCAAACTTACAAAAGTTACAAAAGTATTAAAGGTGTTATGTAGGCAAGTGTGTTCATAGTTTTTCCTTCCTATTATTGATCCAAAAGAAATGGAAGTTTAGTCTTAAGCTTACCTGTAGCTAATCAGTGCATTGCTTCCAGCATCTTTATCTGTGGCCGAGAGCGTCAGCAGCACATCTCCAACCTTGGCGTCTTTAACCAGAATGCTTTTGCTGTAGATGTCGGAGCTGAAAACTGGAGCGTTGTCATTGACATCTGCGATACTGACCCTCACTGTGGTGATGTTCTGTCGAAAATGAACCCAAGCAACACTTTTGTAGTTCAGACCAAAAGTTCATGTTTGCAATGTTAAGTATCTAACCTAGCATATGGAATTAACAGTGATTTACTTGTAAGGATTGAACTAGTATCAGGTAGCCAGGCCTTTAAATCTGCATAAAATCTAGTACATAGTGCTGCTTCTTTTAAGATGCTTGTGTGTCATTTAGGAATGTATACATCCCAAATTCAAATTCAGAGGTGTAAAGTCCAGGGGTCAGAAAGTAAAAGTCCTGCCATACGTTTATTCCACTCATTGAAACAGTGTTAAAGTTAATGAGATAATGAAGTGATTAATTGAGTGATGATTGACCATTATTGAAGACACCTGATGAGAACAAGCACAATCACCAAAGGAGAAAATCACAATTTTTAAGTCACCATAAATTTGATTTAGATCAAATAATGATTATGTGAAAACATAACCAACACCACCTGATCATCTTCTCTCTTTGCTTGTCTGGCTGTTATGATTCAGTTTCAACAGCCCAAACAAAATCTAATCAACTAAAGCAAACCCTAATCTCCATGATGGTGACTTGGTGACTACTGTGTGTATTTATTGTGTATTAAGGTTACCTAGATTTCAATTTCTGTACAGTCTAATCTGTAATTGCCATTCTGTAATTGAATTTCATCTAAATAAATTGTTCTTTTAAACTCAAAAAACAATTTAATTTTCACTAGAACACCCCACCTTCTCCCGATATTTACTTTAGTTTTTCGCACGGGCCCGGCATTCCTTTTTGCTGTAGCCTGTAGTAAGAAGTATTTTGATTTTTACTACAGGTGATTGACCAGTAGTATCAATGACCATTGTTGTTTTGAACTTTCTTAATTACAAGCCGCCATCAAAATGAGAAGTTTAATTATTCCAGGTGTTGTAAGTGTTACAGTCTCACAGACTTTCAGTTTGTTTGTTGTCTTCTGTCACATGTTCCTTTGTTCTAGTTTCCCGCCACTCTAGTTTCTCCGATCGCCGGAGGTCGTCACTGCGGCTCCGTCACGGCCGCTTGGATCATCACCATCTCTCCACCACCTCAGCATGTCGACTACGCGGTGGGCTCCATCCTTGCCATTGTTGACTGCGGTCCTCCCCATTGCGGTCTACAACTATCTTCCATGGCTCCTCCCTCCATCAACGCCGCCGTGGGGCACCATCCTGGCTGTGGCCTGGCTCAACATCTTGCAGCCCCTCTTTAAGGCCATCCACCATCCTTCACCACCTCCTGCACCACCCTGGACTCCTTTATTCCGCCTCCTCCAGGTGAGCCGTCCGCCTCCTGAACCACCTCCAACATCGTCATCTGCATCCCATCGTCATCTTCCTCCCTCTCTACGGCGCGAGGACACGCCTTTCCGGGGGGGGGCGTAATGTTACAGTCACACGGACTTTCAGTTTGTTTGTTGTCTTCTGTCACATGTTCCTTTGTTCTAGTTTCCCACCACAATCAGTATCAATGCACACTAATCGATTCATCACAGCTGTTTGTCATTTGAGTTAATCAGTCTGTCTATTTAAGTTCCTGTATCTGTTCAGTTAGTTGTCGGGTGTCGTTTGTGTGTACCTTGGTGTTTGTTCATGTCCTGTTCCCGTACTCTCCAGTTGGATTATCTAGTAAAAGACTTGTTTTGATCTCATCTCCTCGTCGTGTGCTTTATACATCCTTGGTAATGTAACAGTAAGAAGAGGCTACAAATGATCCGCCACCTGCAGCATCCACACACGCGATATAGCCTACTAGCTGGGACTCCTTCTTTATGTAAACAGACATGCCGTAATGATGCAAAGAAGAGCGGGGGTAAACTGTTATTTCCCATGGAAACGACCCGAACCACACCAATTAGAAAACATTATTACAAGCTTACCGTTGTGAATCTGGCTAAGGTAAGGAGATTGAACACTGACAGTTTTGAACACTGGCTGGTTAAGTACTTGCTCAATAATTGATTCTGGATCATTTTTAATAAAAAAAAAGCTACAGACAGCAGCTTTAATTAATATTATCAAAGATTAATAAGTACTGTAACAAACCTTAACTAACCTTAACTAATGGAACTTTAGTGTAAAGTGTTGCCCAAATTTTTTATTCATAGCCATGATTTTCTTTCTTTCTTTCTTTCTTGGCTCTGTAATCTTTTTTTTTTTAAATAAATATGATCAGGCAATCTGTGAACAGTCTGCAGTAATGCCAAAGATTTTTCCAATCAATACAATCACAATTTGTATGGCACCACATACTTAGATCATGCAATAATAAAAAATGAATAGAAATGAAAACTGTACATTTCTCTGTGGGATTGCATGGTCCATGGCAACAATGACCACATCATACACATCCTGTGTCTCTCGATCCAGCTCCTCAATAGCTAGTAGAGTCCCATCCTACAAGTGACATTATAAACATGTTTTTAGAAGATCTGACCATTACATGTTTTATAATGTTATGTTTGTAAAAAATATATTGTAGATATCATGTACTCGTTAGGTCCCCTCACCTCTCTGAATCTGAATATTTCACTGTGTGAGGAAGTAGTGATGGTGACACGTCCATTGTCGCCAATATCAGCATCTGTGGCTAAGATTTCGCACACCTCTCCAGGTGATGAGGGGGTGTACACACCTTCCTGAATCTCAATGGGCTCTGGGAGAGGAAGGAATTGTGGGTTGTTGTCGTTGACGTCCAGAACAGTGATGTTGACCTGAGCTGTGGAGCTTAAACCATCGACAGGCTGGTCTACAGCTATTACCTGAGAAAGACAATTCAAGCATCCCATTCAGAATGAATAGTCATCCTGAACATTTCGTAAATAGTTGGATTTAAGAAATAAATGTGATTGCTTTGTACCTGTATATTGTAATTGTCTAGAGTTTCTCTATCCAAGCTGGCGTCACTCCGGAGTAATATTACTCCTTGACTGTTGATAATGAAGGTATCGCTATCCATGATAAAATGACCTTTAGAGAATCCTCCCTGATAAGGCAGAAAACTAGAAAGGTAAGTATACATCAAAACAAACTTTCAATGTTGGCTTGACAAAACTTTAGATGGAAGTTTATAAAGCTTTAAAAGATTAGTTCACTTTCAAAACAAAATTAGCCCAAGCTTTACTCACCCTCAAGCCATCCTAGGTGTATATGACTTTCGTCTTTCTGATGAACACAATCAGAGATATTTTAATAAATATCCTGACGCATCCAAGCTTTATAATTGCAGTTAATTGTTCATGAGTATGACAAACTCCATCTATCCACTAAAGAAACTCCATCTATCTACATCCATCCATCATAAACGTGTACTCCACACGGCTCTGGGGGGTTTAAAAAGGCCTTCTAAAGTGAATTGATGCATTTGTGTGAAAAAAAATATCCATATTTAACAAGTTATGAAGTAAAATATCTAGCTTCCGCCAGACCGCCTTCCCTATTCAACTTAAAGAAAAAGTGTAACTGACGTGACGCCAGTTTACACTTTCTTAACTTGAATACGGGAGGCATCTGGTGGAAGCTAAATATTTTACATCCTAACTTGTTAAATATGGATATTTTTTTTCACACAAATGCATCAATTCACTATAGAAGGCCTTTTTAAACCCCCCAGAGCCGTGTGGAGTAATGTAGATGGATGCAGTTTCTTCAGCTCATACTCGTGACCCCTGTTCACTACAATTATAAAGCTTGGATGTGTTCATCAGAAAGAAGTCATATACACCTAGGATAGCTTGACGGTGAGTAAAGCTTGGGCTAATTTTCATTCGAAAGTGAACTAATCCTTTGAGGTTGAAGACTTGGGTAGATAAAAGAGAGATATAAAGGTGCAGTATGTAGTATTGACAGTTAGTGGTTGAAATAGGTACTGCAGTCCAAATTCAAAATATTGGAGAGGGTTGTTTCTCATCCACTCCCCAGAGGCCCTGTCCCAAATGCCACCCTGAATACTCTTCTTATGAGTCCGTATTTTCACGTAAGGCTGCTTTGACTGTTGAGAAGAAGTCTGCCGTGGAGCTCGCAGTAGTACGGGCTCGGGAAAGTGCACATCAAGGCACATATCAACCGCAAAGAGTGTACTGAAATGTAAAATGACAAATAGGACACCCAACAGTCTCATGGACTCATGGACATGTGCACGCAGCAGCCATTGTATGTCCACAAGACTGAAAGCATATGAAGTGTGTCATTTGGGACAGGGCCAGAAATGTGACCCAATTCCGATTTTTTACTCATATGTGACACAGATCGATCTGTTCTATGACCGTGTAAACAGGAAAAAAACACATGCATTCAGATTTTTAAAGATCGGTTTTAGGCCTCATTTATATGTGGAAATAAATCAGATATGTGCCAATGCGACTGTCATGTAAACAGGCAGATCGGATTTTCTGAGGCATTGCGCTCTGTACGTCATTAAAACTGCGACCATTTGATACTTCTCCATGGTTTAATGACGTTATATTATTCTAAGAGGGAAGCACGTGTGGAGGCTGTAAGTAACAACAATGCAGGAAACATGGACGAGGAAAATACAGGGAAGTGGTCGATGGCTGAAGTTGCCTTCAGCCATTGTTCAAGGTAAAATTAAAGGCTCGAACAGAAACAAATCTGTTTTTGAGAATATTTCGTGTCTGGTGCAAGAACCCCTCTTTAAGCATGTGCGATGTTCATAAGCATAATTTGCAGGTGGGACATGTCCCCACCAGTTTTTAAACATCTCGTGGCATGGATGTATCTAAAGAAAAGAAAAAGCTCTAGTTTATTAACAATTCATTAGTTTGTGTTAAATAATAAGCATTTTGACGCTGGGATGTGTTGATTTTTGAAATCATGCTGAGTGCTCATTACTGCTGTTATCAGTGGCGCAACTGTGCTCAATGATGCAAGATGATCTCACTGTGAGAGTATGTCTCTCTTGTCTCTGCACCCACGGATCCCTTTCTTTTCAGAAAGCGACCTCACCTTTCCCGCTCTTCCCTCTTTTCTCACAGACCACCGGCTCTCACGTGGAGCGAGCGTCCTCATATAATTCCGTGGCTCTGAAGAGGAAGCAGAACTTAGGGTAGCGGGCTGTCTCAAAACTTATTCAACCCCTTGTTACCCGGTCCGAGGCTTGGAAAGCCATCCTCAGATATCTGAACCATTCTCTCATAATATGGCCGTTCAAGATGCTTACCTTGAAACAAATCCTCTCGCTAATACACCCAGGGGATTGTTTTTTCTCTGTGGATCTGTACGATGCTTACTTTCATATCCAAATAGCCTCCTATCACCGACCGTTGTTCAGATTTGCGTTCGAGGGGGTGGACTACCAATATACCCTCCTTCCATTTGGTTTATCCCTTGCACCTCATACTTTCACAAAGTGCATGGATGCAGCTCTCTCCCCCCTGAGACAGGCGGGAGCGCGCATTTTTTAATTACCTCGACGACTGGCTTGTTTTGGCCCAGTTGGTGGCTGAATTGTCCGCTCACAGGGCTGTGCTTCTCAGCCATTTGAAATGCCTGGGACTCAATCCTGCCAAGAGCTCATTGTCTCTAGCAGGCGAATCACGAATTGTCGAATGTTCGACTAAATCCAGATGAGGGCCTGGTTCTCAACCAAGCGCACCCTGTCCGTTCAAGAGTTCACTGCATCGTTCAAGGTGAAAGCCCCTCCCCCCTCCTGGACCATGGCTGCATCAGAGCCCACGCCCTTTGGAAGGACCCTGATTGGTACCAGATAGGAGTGGACATGGGGTTGATCTCTAGAAGGAAGGTGGTTATGACAGATGCCTCCAACTGGGCTTGCGTGGCTCTGTGTGAGGGCAGACCGGCCTCCGGTTCTTGGTTGTGTGCGGAGCAGCAGCTCCACATCAACTGCCTAGACATGCTAGTGGTCTTCAGGGCCCTCAAAACCTTCCTATCGGACCTGACTGGGCACCACGTCTTCCCCCTTCATGCTTCTCCCCCGTTCGCTTTGCTCCCTCAGGTCATCAAGCGAATCAGGGAGGACAAGTGCACGGTCCTTCTGGTGGCTGCCCTCTGGCGGAACCAAAGCTGGTTCCCACATTTGATGCAAATTCTTGCAGGAAGCCCCGTGGCTGATTCCCCTGAGGAAAGATATTCTTTCCCAGGCAAAGGGGATAATTTAGTACTCCCACCCCGAGCAGTGGGCCCTCCATGTATGGCCCCTCGCTAGGAGCCTGTGGACCTTACATTCAGAGTCCTGAGCACCATTTCTAAGGCTAGAACCCCATCTTTTCCAGCTGGTGTGCTGCCAAGGGAGAAGATCTGAGTTCATGCAACATACTACTGGTTCTGTCTTTTCTGCAGGAGCTGTTGGAGGTGGGCCGCTCTCTGTCCACGCTCAAAGTCTAGGTGGCAGCCCTAGCAGCTTATCATACTCCTGTGGCTTCACAGTCTCGGCAGAAACACTTTGGTTGTTCGCTTCCTAAGAGGGGCCAGAAGGCTTAACCCACCTTGCCCTCATACCGTTCCCACGTGGGACCTGTCTATGGTTCTAAGGGCCCTCAGGGGACCTCCCTTCAAGTCTTTACAGTCAGTTGGGCTTTGCCCTCTCTCACTTAAAATGGCCTTCCTGCTAGCCCTAGCATTGGTCAAGCAAGTTACTGACTTACAAACACTCTTTGTAAGTGCATCCTGCCTTGAGTTTGGGCCTAACAACTGCAAGGTCATCCTAAAGCCAAGGCTCAGCTATGTGACTAAGGTGCTTTCCACACCTTTCAGAGCACTGGTTATATGGCTCTTGGCTCTTCCAACTTCGGGAGACGAGCAGGACCTCCACTTACTCTGCCCTGTTAGGTCTTTAACTGTAGATGACTCGATGGGCCTTCAATGCCCCAATGGAGTAAGAGCCCACTCTACCAGAAGTATGGCCTCTTCCTGGGCGTGGTCCTGCGGTGTGTCTGTTAGTGACATCTGTGAGGCAGCTGGCAGATATGCATCATATAACTAACAACACAAACTATCAAAGTATGAATCAAACTCACTAAGGGGCTGTTTACACCACCATTTTCAACTAAAAACAGAACACTTTTTATGCGTTGTGACCTTTAATTTCCATGAAAACAGAGCTTTGGGGGCCTGAAAACGCAAACTTTTGAAAACGGGTTTCAAAGTGCAAGTTTTTGAAAATGGTGACAGGTTGTGCTAAACAGTTGGTAAGTGTTTCTAAGTTGTTGTTAGGGAGCTCTGGATGATGATAGCCAGGGTGTTACTAGTTTTAGAATTATTAAACTGTCAAATATAACCAGACATTTCTTGACACTTTTCATGAGGTTCACCATTTTTGTGTTTGTGTATTTTTTTTATTTTTGTTTGTTTATTTTATTTACTTTACTATCAGACAGTGATGTTTTGAGGAACAGTACCAGGTCTAGATCGGTGACTCTAGTCTGCAGTACAATCTGATCCTGAGGGGAATTTTCCAGAATAGATACGGTGTACTCATCCTGGTCAAATTTCGGAGGGTTGTCATTCACATCCTCAATCGTGACGGACACAACAGTGTTAGCCGTCTTCCTGGCATCATCCTGCTGGGTTGCCTGTTTATAAGGAAATCATAAATGGAAAATATAAACAAACACAATATTGAAATCTCTTCTGATACATGAATGTCTTAAACAACGTCTGATACCTGTATGTAAACAGATATCTGGTCGACTTCCTCTCTGTCCAGTGCCGTTGTCACGGAAATTACTCCACTGTTTTGATTGATTACAAAGTTGCTCTGATATTCATTTGGAAAGACTGAACAAAGAATGTGAAAATATGCTTTTTATTATCAGAAACTTTACACAGAATATGAGTACATTTCTTTATTCAAATAGAAGTGTACTATTAGGGGTGTAAAGTTATTGTTTTATCACAATTACTGTGCTTGACCATTGTTTGGTGGAATTTTTACTACCCTCAATAGTATCCGATTTAAAATTTGTGTTTCACCTCAAGCACTCACACATCTACAGATAAACTTTATTTGGGAACAGGTGGAGGAGGTTATTTAGATTAGGACACATGTCATGAAGGTGTGTTGTATATCTTTTGTTACCTGCTGTTATGCTGTAAACTACAGGCTCGTTGATACCCGTGTCGCCATCTTGAGCTTTTATGGCCTCAGGAGTGACGTCTGAAAACTGTCCTACCTGTGCATGAACAGAAAAGACATGGAGGGTTTGATTTGTTTGAACAGACATGAGTTTAAAGTATTGATCATGACATCATGTACCTGATTTTCCTCAATGGATGCCTTGTAGAGACTGTGATCAAAATAAGGGTTTAGATTGTCAAAATCTTCAACTGTAATTGTAACTGTTGTGGTGTCACTGAGTCCTCCTACATCCTGCAAAGAATCATAGAGTTTTTATTACTATCTATCTTGAAATTATAGTTCATCCTAAAATGAAAGTTTTCTTGTACAAAAAAAAGCAGTTAGGACAATTTTACTAAACATCTACTTTTGTGTTCCACAGACACTCATACACTCAGGGAAAAAAACTAAAAACAAACACTGCATTGGTGGAAACTGGCGGTGTTTCACAAAAACCTATGGTTCCCTCTGGCCATACAACAATGACATTCCCAAGTAGGCTAATATTATATCTAAACAAAATGTGGACAAAAATCCACCATACTAAAAGAATGAACAGAGTCCAAAGACATGCACAGACTTGCAAATTCTAAAACAGCCCTACACTGTAAAAACTCCAGTTTTAAATTTACTCTTCTCTCAAGAGTGTTAGTGTTAAAATGGGAGTGTTTAATGAATACTGAAGCAGGGTTAAAGTTAATGAGATAATTAAGTGATTAATTGAGTGATGATTGACCATTATATAAAAGATACCTTATTTATTCAATCTGGTGGCACCTAAAATGCACTGCAACATGCTTTTTGATGGTCACCACTGTTGAGATTCACAGGCTGATTCTTAATGTCTGTGTATGTCTACATTTTTTTTATCAGAACAGCTTTTTGTGAAATCCTTTGGATTATATAGAAAAAGCTGATCTTCTACTGTAGAATCACAGTGCTGCTGTAATCAATAATTTAAATCTAACTCAGAGATTGGGCTCTAAATGCGTTTAGTGATTCTGATCAAATAATGACTATATGAAAACATAACCAACACCACCTGACCATCTTTTCTCTTTACTTGTCTGGCTGTTATAACTCAGTTACAACAACCTACATAAAATCTATTACTGAAAAATCAAGGGTCAAGAGCTCAACTAAAGCAAACACTCATCTCCACGATGGTGGCTTAAATATTGTGATTTTCTCCTTTGGTGATTCTGCTTGTTAACATCAGATGTCTTCAATAATGGTCAATCATCACTCAATTAATCACTTAATTATCTCATTAATTTTAACACTGCTTCAGTGTTAATTTAACACTCTTGAGTGTGGTCTCAAATAGACCTTGATGAGAGTTTATTTAACAGTGGGGTTTTTGCTGTGTACTGCCCCAGTGACAGCTTTTTTTTCTGAGAGTCTACAGGTTTGGAACAGCATGTGGGTGAGTAAATTGTGACATCATTTTCACTCTTGGGCAAACAAAACCTATGGCAAACTTAAAGCTGCAGTAGGGAGTTTTTAGAAAACGTTGACTTAGCCTGAAAATTTGAACAAGCACAACTCACAGGTCACTCCCCCTTGCTCTCTGCTGCGCTACAGCCCTCCCTCCACAGCTCCTCCCCCATCACAACGGAGCCTGCCGTGAACGCACAGGCTAGTAAGCAAGCAGGGCCACCGATGACGGCGGATAAACAGTTATGGCACATTCATTGGTACGGACGAAACATCAACAATATGATTTACATTGACTATGGCCTGCCCATACTTTGACAACAAACTTGGTCCTCAAAACATTACGTATTTTGCAATACATGTAATGTAGCTATATGATGTTGCACTATTTCTATAAGTAATAAATAGCTAGTAAGATAATATAACGGTAACTAACCTTACAGTATGCAAGTAATTATTCTATCGATATGTAATGCTAAATAAGGTTTGCTAGTACATTATTTCAGCAACAGGACAAGCCAGTGAATTAGTAGGTTTCAATAGTTGCTTTGCACAGTGCGTGACATTTTATCTGTATGTTATGCGGCTAGAGTTTTGACACTCTACAACAGTCAATGGGCTCCGACGAGGAATTCACACCCACAGCGACTTCGAGGAGTCAACGGGCGGGGAGAAGAGGAAGCCATAGTGTGCGCGGAGCATCAGGCAGGGGACGTGGGAGACGGGGCAGAGGTCGCCGAGTCATCTGTCTTTTTCCGCTTACCCATCTTTATTTTATGAGCAGGTGCCACTCGAGGAATTGGCAGTTTGGATTGTTTGTCCGCCATAAGCAAAGCTGCGGCACACCGGTAATCTTGAATTTGAACGCCCGTACGCGCTGTGCATGAGAGGTGTGTGATCAATGCGCACACGAGCTTGATTGACACTGCTAAGACACTCCTCCTGGCTCTGATTGGTTGTATTTTACCGGGAGCGGTGTATTTCTGCAAATGGCAATAGGACCACTGGGAGGAGCCAGAGGAGCTTGATTTTTTTCACAGATTATTTGTCTCATATTCTACTGTCAGAACATAATGACAGGTTTAACAAATTCATTTTTACAAAAGTTACCTACTGCAGCTTCAATATAAAATGGATGTAAGACTGGTAGAATGTCGGAGAGTTTGTCTTTACTTTAGCTTCCACAGTGAACATGTACTGTTGAGCACTGTCGTAGTTCAGAGGTCGTCTCAACCTGATGATACCGTCAGTTCTCACTTCAAATTCATCTGGTGCTGGAGGCTGTCAGGACATATGATTTAAATGAGAACATCCGTAAAACACAAACTGAGCTCACACATTATTACACTCAATTTTTTTTTCAAAATGAAATATATTTTAATAGACTAAAATATTTATTGTAATGAGAAAAAATTAAAAATAAATTGATTAATAGTCACATTATAAATTTTACTTAGAAATCGTAGAAACTTAAAAATGAAATCTAGTGCCTGCTTGGTTAACAGGGAGTGGTGTTGAAGCAATGAGATTAGATAAACGGTAACAGAGATGCTTGGGAACGTACAAGTGGAAATTCAGATTTCCAATTATCTTTAGGACTCAACAAAATGAAACCAAACCTGAAAAATATTGTTAGCTGTTGTTCCCTTCAGATTTTTAATGCCCCATGATATCAAAATGTGTGGGTTTTCATGCTACTAACTTTGAGATACAGTATATGGTATTGTTATAAACAAAAGTAAATGTTTAGCAGACAAAGCTTTTTATTTGATGTCTTAAATTTTGCCTTTCTCTTTTAGGAAAATGGGCCAAAAATATTTATGATTAATTGTGCATTCACCCATAATTCAGCTAAGTAGCAAATCATAGTTTTCAGAGAAATGTGGTTCCAGGAACATGTCTACTATCACTGTCACCAGTAATTCAGTTTTGTAGAAGCCTGTTGTATTTGTAATATATCAAATACATGAAGACTCATTTAGACTCACCAGTATAGAATATATAATATTGTTGTTTTCTGGAGAAACATCTGCATCTTCAGCGATCACCCTGAGCACATCTGAACCCACAGCCGTCGCCTGGAGCAAAAGACACAGTTTACAAAGAGATGTGAGTCTCTGAGTGACCAAACACACTACTGCTGTATAAAGATGACATTACACACACCTCTGACACTGTGACGCTGTATGATTTACTCTGGAAGATCGGAGGATTGTCATTGACATCCCAAACATTTAATGCCCGTATATTTTTAATCTGAAATGGACAATAAAATATTTGTAATGAAGATTGGTGTGCTGATACTTATTTCCACAAGTCTTATTGAATGATTGGATTATGCTATTGTGTAAATAAACTTACCCCTGTGTTTGAGCAGGTGACTGAATAATACAAATTCCCTCCTGACTGGAAGAAACAAAACAAAGAAACATTCATACAGACATATTACTTTCATAAAGAAAGAAAGCGCCACATACTGTATATGGAAGTATGGTTATGTTCATTTTATTTATTTACTTTATCTAACAAATCTAAACGTGAAACAAACCTCCTGTAGTACATCAGCATCCAGTGGTTTGATGGTTCGTACAGTAGCGGTTGAGTCTCCATCAGAGTAAACCAGCTCCAGAAATGTCACACCAATGGGATTGAAATATTCCTCCAGCACCAGACGATCATCAGAGCTGATATCAGTGTTAATCTCTACATCTCCTGAAGGCCAGATTGTATATATTTTAATTCTCTCTCTTAGTACAATATCTAAAACATACTAGATAATGCCAGTATTGATCTTTCATTACTGCTCTTGTAATACTTCTCCCAGAAGAAATGGTGTTTTAAATGACCACAACATTAAAACATTATATTACATAATAAAACATTAAAGGGGTCATGAATTGAGAAAAATAAAAATGTATTTGATCTTTTGACATGTAAAAGTTCATTGTATGTTGTTTGTTTCAGAACTCAAAACTTCCTTGTTGTGTCAGTAAATCAAGCCAGTAACTAAACGGTCAACTTCACATTGTTGTAGAATGAAAATAATCTGTTTTTAAATTGTGATTAAATTAAATACAGAAAGCTGGGGTTCATGGGGTAGGGGCTTTGACCCAGATGACTCAACATGCAAGCCCACCCCCATTCCTTCATAGAACTTACTATTGAGACTAGAGCTAAATAATAATAATAATTACTAAACTTGCAATTCTGAGAAATAAAGAGAGATATAAACTCTCAATTCAGACTTTTTTTCTCAGAATGGCAGGTTTATTTGTAATTTGTGAGATCCTGATGAAACTGAAAAAGAGCTTTTTAGTGATTATAAAAGGAACGCTCTTTGCAAGCTTTCTGCCATGCCAAATCTCGCATATATTCTTACTTTTCTGTTCAAATTAACAGTATTTTGTGAATGTAGACACATTAATAACAAATAATTTATTGTTTATGCTGAGATGTGTAGGTTAGCATGTCCTGATTTTGCAGAGTTAGATGCGTTCCTGGATCAACATATTTTGTTGATCCTGGAACAACATTCTAGTCTGAAAATTTAGTCTTAACCTTATTCCTACCCCTAAACCTAAACCTACCCATAAATTATCCCAAAAATCAGTGGGAAATGATAGATGAATAACACTGATGTAAAATGTTGACCCAGGAACATGTTGAACTCAGCAATATCAGGTTATGCGTGTAGGTTATGCGGTGACACAACTTGAAACTCTTTCAAGGAAATCCATTTTAATGTTTTCAAAGGGGAAGCGCATATCCCCATGGTGCTGGTTCACCCTCCACCTATGATCAGAAAATTAATATTTCGTGTTTTGGTGTTGTTTTATTATAGAACTTGGTTATTCGGCTAATATGGGCTGTTATTGTTTTAGTGAATGTCTGTTTCTCAGATCATAAAAAAGTGAAGTATGAAGTCTCACAGCAAACATGCCCCTTCCAACAGAGCGTTCAAATCAGAGGGCTAAAATCAGAGGTAGAAAATGACCTTTTATTTCTAAATTATGACCATTTTTTAATGTAAAAATCATATTATAAGTGCACCTCAGGAAATATTATAAAATAATTATAAAAAAATGCAGTTCATGACCCCTTTATATTACATTAACCAAAAAAAAAAAATAAAAAAAATAACACCACACCTTCATATCCCTCCAGGATACTCCCTACAAAGGTATTACTTCCAATCCCACAGTTTATCTGTGAGGTACCTTAAACAACAAGAAGTCATTAGTTTCAGGACTTAACAAACAGATACAAGGCTAAATTTAGTAGCACACACACCACACAATATATTGGAAAAACAAGACAAATTAAGCATTCATCTCTGAAATTCTGAAATTTTGCTGAAATGCTAACATGGCTCAACTATGGGGATAGAATTGTTGCTTTATTCCAAATAAATGGATTATGATCCACAAATACATGTAAAGAGTTAAAGAAACATTAAACATATACATAAATAAATAGAATGAGATCAACAAATATGTATTAAGAGTTTTACCAAAAAACATTTAAATTCACAAATAAATAAAATGAGATTTGCCAATAAAAACATTCACAAATATGTCACAAACACATCTGAATTGCTTTCTTCGCATTTGTGGATGACCACATGCATTGTGGATTTTGACTTAAATAGCTGACTTATAAGTAATTAGATTCAAACTCATAAACATGTGAGTTAGCATAATAGATGAAATTATACCATCACACAACAGCCAACAGCATTTTCCATTTCTTCAGTCACTGATATATTAGGCTATATCACTTTAAATAATTAAATTGCTACACAAATATATTATTTAAAAATATTATATTATATATTATTGGTTAGTGTGTGTAAAAAGCACGAAGACGAAGGAGCATAATGGTAAATAGTATTTTAATGACAAAACTCAGGAGACTAGGGAGATAACAGGACTACACACAACATAACACAAACAAGAACGGACAGAGATTGATAGAGAATACAGGGAATAAATACACAGAGCTAACAAAATATTATATTATATTATATTATATTATATTATATTATATTATATTATATTATGCTATATTATATTATATTATATTATATTA
>RJVU01037554.1:5929228-5967558 GCA_003731715.1 Anabarilius grahami | reverse complement strand
GAAATTCATAAACAATTTATGGTTGTCCCATTTCAGTCCAACTGCTTAATTTTTTCAAACTGTATTATATTACTGTTTTATTATAATAATATAATATAATATAATATAGTATATTATATTATTATAATAAAATTACATAATATATAATATTGAATTGAACTATTATTAGGGCCCGAGCACCGATTCTTTGAGGTCCCTATTGTAATTGCTCGGTCAACTTCTTCTCTGAAATGAATCGCATTTCTGAGGGCCTAAACATGCTCGAAAACTGATGAAACTTTGCATACGTGCCAGAAGTGGTGAAAATGTACATCTGATATGGGTTTCTGAATTAGGTGTGGCAAAATGGCTCAATAGCGCCACCTACATAATTTCAATTAAGCGCCCTTCACGGTACGTTTCACGTACAGGTATGAAATTCGGTAGACAGATGTAACAGCCCAACAACACCTACAAAAAAATCCCTGGGTGCAAAATCTGTAAACCCAACAGGAAGTGAGATATTTTGAATGTTCAGTTTTTGCCATTTCCAGACGTTGTACTTTAACAAACTCCTCCTAGAGCTTTAATCAGATCAACATCATATTTGGTCAGTCTAATCTTAAGGCCTTTGCAACATTAAACTGCAAAGATCTTGAGTTTTTGTTGTCTGTGGCGGCCTGAAAAATTTCGATGTTTCGCCATGAAACAGGAAGTTGTTGTAACTAAGTCCTGGGCTGAATCTATATGCAAATATTCAGTTAGTCATAGCGCCATCTGCTGGCAACAGGAAATGGCATGCTTTACACTGTAATTCACTCCTTGAAACACATTTCAATATTCCATTAAGTACCAAACATTAGAAACACGTTAAATCATGAAACACTTGGCTAAGTGCTAATGTATGCGATTAATGCCATGAAACAGGAAGTTGCTGTAACTCTAGCATACAATGTCCAATCTGCCTCAAACTTCACATGTTTGATAAGTGCCCTGGCCTGAAGACATCTACACACCAACATTTAGTTATAGTCACATCGCCAGATGTGTATATGTAGCAGGAATTGTGAAAAATACAAATGACTGACATACTCCTATAATATTTCCCACCGTGCTCTGTTTTCCTAAAGCCACTGGGTGGCGTTGGAATGGGTGCAAGGGCCCTTTCATCGCTGCTTGCAGCTTTAATTTTTTAATAGAATTGCTTGGTAAAGACTGGTACAGTTAACACAGCACTGTAAAAAAAACCTACAATGTGCTTCATTGAGTGACTTCTTAACTGCTTGTTTTCAACAATATGATTTAATACCAATAAATTACATCAAGGGTAAAATAAAACAGATATGGCACACTAAAGTTAAAAGTTACAACTGCATGATGAAACCATTTTTTGTGTGTTTTCATATGCTGAACAGGTCTGGTATCTTTTTTTTTTTTGCTCAGGTGGCAAAAAAGCGTCACATTGCTCCTAACATATATTTGTGGATCTCATTATATTTGTGAATATGTTTAACATTTGTGAATCTCTTAACATTTATTTGTGGATCATAATCTATTTGAAAAAAAAACTAAAACAAAAAAAAATTCTATGTCATTAATCCAATGCCATTTTCAAATCTTCTCATTACATCTATTATTTGCTACCATGGCAGCAGTTCATAGAATGTAGAATGAAATTAAGCTAAGTTATTGAACAGTGTTCACTTAATAGAAAATGCAAACGATGTAAACAAATCAACATTATCCTGACAGGCATTTTACTTAGAAGACCTTTGTCATTTAAAACATGATTTTAAACAACAGGTTCATAGGTTATGAATAAATTTGACTTACCAATAGCACTCCTTACACTGTTAACATGCAGACAAGCTAAAATAAATAAAACTGAGAATAAATCCATCTTTTCCATAATTCATTATCAACAATTCCACATGTATTATGAAGCCTGGCAGAGAAGAGAATGACTTCCTTGTGTAAAATCCCCCTCTGAGCTGTTCTTTATTGTATACAATAAACAGTTATTCTCTGATATAAAAGGTATCAAAGGTGCTTCATAGAGGCCAATAATACTGTGATGTGGGAGGGATTGTCTGGAAAGAAGTTGATGTTACAAGTTTATTTAAGGATATTTGAGATGACTTAAACCCAGATGCCTTAGACTCAAATATGGCTTCTGTAAAGATACATGACAACAATGAATAATTAACACTCTGCCCTGCTGAGCAACTCAGATTAGTTTTTTTTTTAAATCTATTATCCCGTGTTCCTACTGCCACAATCAGCATATCAAATATTTTCTCATCACTGCTTAAAATGATCAGAACCAAAAACTTATATTTTTATTGCACCAACATCATAAAACAAATCAAAGGTTACACTGTACAATACTGTGCAGAAATTTATTAAGGGGATTATATCTTATCTTGATGATGGTTTTATATAATACATGTTTTGAAAGTGAAACATTAATGTTACACCATGTGTCCTTTACTTGGACAGATCTTGAAAACTTTATCAGTAGCATTTGGTGAAACATCTCAAACTTGTGCTAATTTTCTTATTTATTATAAATATTGTCATGACTGTCATGATTATGTTCATTATTTTACAGATTTTTCTCAAATTCTAAAGGTTTCATATACAATAATATATATCACTCCAAAAAAATTATAACTCTTCTTGATTCCACTAACCCAGGGGTAGGCAAGTTCGGTCCTAGAGAGCCGCTGTCCTGCAGAGTTTAGCTCCAACCTTAATCAAACACACCTGAACAAGCTAATCAAGCTCTTTAGGATTAATAAGGCTATAGGCAGCTGAAGGTTTTTTTTCAGGGTTGGAGCTAAACTCTGCAGGACAGCGGCTCTCTAGGACCGAACTTGCCTACCCCTGCACTAACCCAATCACTTATGAATTAAAATAGTTATTCCTACAATAGTTATTACTCCTTAATATCTTTTTGAGCTGAACAATTGTTTTTTAATGAACATGACATCTTGAAGTTGCAAAATCTAGTCCAGCCCTGAACAACTCCAAACATATTTTAGGACATTTCGACTACCCAACTACCACACCTTTATTACTATTCAGCACTAATAATTATACTGTTTGTTTTGTCACTATAGTGTTAAGAAGCATCGTTTTTTAAATGTTGTTTTATAGGAATACCTACAATATCTATCAGGAGTATATGAAAACAAACTTTCTGTGTCATCAAGGAAAATCACACTCACTTATGTTCCTCTGAGATTATTTATTTACAAAAACATTTTGAAAATCAGTCAATAAAAAAAAAAAAAGTTTCCATACAATATTATGGAATATTAGAGCTCATTGTTTCTTCCTTAAATTACACATTGTTAGCTAACTGCATGATTTGTATGTGTACATTTCTGAAATATCACTTGGACAGACACCTCTGATAACAGACAACTCTAAATGTTATATATGTATATAAGCACTATACAAATAAGTGTGAATATAATTGAATACAATATACATATATAGTGCTTTTTCTGTCTAAAATTGTACAATGCCAATTTAAGATGTTGTCTGCAGAGGACACTGCTAGGTCCCAGGAGTAACTTCATTAATGTTTACTATGTTGTTTAAATCTGTCAAAACCATTGTCTGTTTATAGAAAGAGCTATTCAATTGACAGTGCCTTGAGTAAAAATAATGTACTGTTTTCATCATAGGCTTGGCATGAAATTGTCAGGTCCACCCTGATGACAGATCCACCCCAAGAAGAAAACAGTAAAGATTTAAAAGCTAAAAGCTGATCTTTTCCTCTTGATTATTCTTGTCCTATATTAAATGAGCAGTGCAGTTTGGATGTCCAGCTGTACAAGATTAATTACCTGCTTGTTTCAATTGGAATTAGTACTATGGATGTGTGTCTGTTTTGCTCAACCAAACATCATGATCTAAAGTCAAGCAGAATTCAAAGGCTCAAGTAACAAAACCTGCCTGAGCTGTTCTCTTAATTCCAAAGTTTTACAGAATATAGTCCCTTTGAACCACCATAGGCTCAACCTCAAGCCCCACAACAGGTTCAACCTCAAGCTCCACCACAGGCTCAAGCACAAGCCCCACCATAGGCTCAACCTCAAGCCCCACAACAGGTTCAACCTCAAGCCCCACCACAGTCTCTACCTCAAGCCCCACCACAGGCTCCGCTACAGGCTCAACCATAAGTCCCACCACAGGCTCCACCACAGGCTCAACCTCAAGCTCCACCACAGGCTTCGCTACAGGCTCAACCACAAGTCCCACCACAGGCTCCACCACAAGACCTCCCACTGGCTCCACCACAAGCCCCACCACAGGCTCAACCTCAAGCTCCACCACAGGCTCAACCTCAACCCTACCACAGGCTCAACCTCAAGCCCCACCACAGGCTCAACCTCAAGCCCCACCACAGGCTCAACCTCAAGCTCCACCACAGGCTCAACCTCAAGCCCCACCACAAGCTTCACCACAGGCTCAACCTCAAGCTCCACCACAGGCTCAGCCTCAAGCCCCACCACAAGCTCCACCACAGGCTCAACCTCAAGACCCACCACAGGCTCAAGCTCAACCACAGGCTCAACCTCAAGCCCCACCACAAGCTCCACCACAGGCTCAACCTCAACCTCAAGACCCACCACAGGCTTAACCTCAAGCCCCACCACAGGCTCAACCTCAAGCCCCACCTCAAGCTCCACCACAGGCTCAACCTCAAGCCCCACCACAAGCTCCACCACAGGCTCAACCTCAAGCCCCACCACAGGCTCAACCTCAACCTCAAGACCCACCACAGGCTTAACCTCAAGCCCCACCACAGGCTCAACCTCAAGGTCCACTACAGGTTCCACTACACGCCCCACCACAAGACCTACCACAAGCTCAACCTCAAGCGCCAACACGAGTCCAACCACAAAATCCATCCCAAGGCCCGTCAGAGTCTCCCCTTCAAGGCCCACCCCAAGGAATCCCTCAAACCCCCAAAGAGGTTGTCGTCACATTCCTTTTTTTCCCAAACCCAATGGTCCCATGTTTAAGGAGAAGGAGCCAAAGAGGCCCACTGTCTGGCGCCTGTATGGAGTGTTTCAGCTCAGTGATCAGTGGGCCTGTGATTCCGGCATGGTGCCTTCGCTCAATATTTGCAACATGAAATGCTCTGGTAAGTTTGAAGGAAAACATGCCATATCAAATGTTTTTTTGTTGTTATTGTTGTTGTTGTTTTATCACAAGCCAGATATTCCCAAATTATGTGAATGCTTAGAAATATGAACTAAATAAAGATACAATTCAATATGAACTTTTACCTTTTTTTTTCTACCAAAGCTTTAATAGATGATGACATCACAAATGACATTGCCTGCCTGAAGACCCTGATGTACAGTATGTAAGTACAAAACAGCTTTAATACTTATTTTCAAAACACACAAACATGCTTACATTCATATTTAGATACAAAGTGTGTTTTAAATTTTAATTCAAAAGAGGAAAAAATTATTTACTTCATGGTAGTTCTTATATTAACACAATGTATACATTAACATATACACATAATATATTAACACACAAATGTGCTTGCACCTCAATAAATGGTTAGAAAATTAAAGAAATTGAAACCGTAATTAAATGTATTTACACTAAATATAACATTTATGACTCTGTCTTCTTTTGTAACAGGCCACCTAAACCTAAATTCAGCCCCTCTGATATGAAGAAAATGTAAGTTGAAAATAAGTTTTATGACTTTAGAATTTTACTATTTCAATACATGCTAACACAAAATTTTAATAAAAGTATATAGTAATATATTAGTGCATTTTGAGGTTCTTTGCTTATTGAGTAAGCTGTTTGTTTATGTTGCCAATGACATACGATCATAAACATAATATTTTAGTGATAGTGTTGTAACATATTGAAGTAATAAGGTGTTTGAACTGACAGAAGTAGTGTGATTACTAGTGTGTTTGTACATAATAAACATAGAGTAATTATTTATTATATGTCAGACATAATAGGCTTAATAAATTAAATCAGGCCTGACTGTCTTCTGTGTGTAACAGCTTGGAGACGTTGTTGGTGAATGAGTGCCGCTCTGTTGTTCCCTCAAAGTATTTTGCTGAGTGTTTTTAGAGGAATATCCATTACCTTTGATTTAAGGGTAATTGGGGTCAAAGGGGTGACAATGACCTGCGTGAGTTTAAATGTCTGAAGATTCTTAAAAAAATGTCTTTAAACACTGAATGTTTGTGCACTGAGACACTTTATTTTATTGCTGTAATGTTTTTTTTAAATATGCCAGTTAAATTTTTATCTAAACTTTTAATTTAATCTTTTCCTTGCATTTCATACTTTCACTTTATTATTAAACAATATTAAAAATGGGAATACTCAAAATGTTCTTTCTTTCTGCACTTGTGCTGTTGATTTATCCCACAATTAACCCATTTGTGCCCAAATTTTTCTGAATGGTTTCAAGCATATAGTCCTGTTAATAGTGTCCTATGTGAAGATGTTCTGCATTTATTTTCCCCAGGTTTTTTTTTTTTTTTTTTCTTAAAAAACATGTTTGAATGTGCGGCAACTATAGTTGCCGGTGGGCAAATATGTTGTATGCACCTCTCAATGTAAAATTTGAATAGGAGGAGAACATTTATGCATCTAACTCAAAATAACTGCTTTCAACAGATCAACAGATCAATCAAAGTTGAAGAACATTCAATGCGAACACAAAAAAGCTGCATCTAGCTTATAATCTCTTGAATATGAAAACACAACAAACAACAAATCCGTAAGTGGTGGAACATAGTGCAGAACAAAGTGCAGCCATTAAGTTCCTCCAACAGAGCATTGTGAATTAAAATGTTAAATTACATTGTTCATTAGAAAAAATTACTCTTATATGTGACCCTGGACCACAAACCCAGTCATAAGCTGCACGGGTATATTTGTAGCAATAGCAAACAATACATTGTATGGGTCAAAATTATTGATTTTTTTTCTTTAATGCCAAAAATCATTTGGATATTAAGTAAAGATCATGTTCCATGAAGATATTTTGTAAATTTTCTACCGTAAATATATAAAAAATCATTTTAATTTGGTCAACTTTAAGGCAATTTTCTCAATATTTCGATTGTTTTTGCACCTTCAGATTCCACATTTTTCAAATAGTTGTATCTCGGCCAAATGTCATATCATAACAAACCATACATCAATGGAAAGCTTATATATATTCAGCTTTCAGATGATGTATAAATCTTAATTTAAAGAAATTGACCCTTATGACTGGTTTTGTAGTCCAGGGTCACATATAACGAACAAACAAAAAATTAATTAATTAATTAATAAATAAATAAACAAATAACAATATATAATATATAACAATATAAAATATTATGAAAGCAAAAAGCACTAAACAAGACCAATAACCTTGATTTATTAACACATTAAACACAGTATACACCCCATTTCCCCATGATATATGTACTTACAAGTCATTTGCCCACCGGCAACTATAGTTGCAGCTTGGACTTTTGACTAAGTATACAAAAAACTATAGATCTCTTGTAATATTTGTTTTGTTTGGATGATTCTAGAGACCCTCATGATTACGTAGATATATATATGTCAAAAAAAATTCCTAATATTAACATGAAAATTACTTTTCTTTGGGAGGGTTTGCCTTCTCTATGCTTCCTGGAAGTAGGGGTAGGAAGTTGACAGCCTCATGTCACAGGAAGGAAGTGAATACCTTTTTTTTGTTCTTGAAATCCTTTATTTGGATGTTTGCTTGCATGTCATTGAGAAATAAGACATGGAAAACATCTAGAAAAAAACTTACAAAAGGAAAATGACAACCATACACTGCGGCAACTATAGTTGCCGGTGGGCTAAAATGGGTAATACTGATGAGGGATGAGACAGGATGATTACATTGAATTTTGAAAGTTCTGAGGAGAAACACACACATTCACCGTAACTTTCCAGTTTAAATAGATATATACTGTCTGCAGCAGGGCCATACATTTTTATAACTTCTTTCAGTTTTCCATGGGTCAATCTGTTGGAAGAACTGACAGTTGTTACTTGGTAAAATTTGTAGGCTACAGTTAAAAAACTATGGTTGTCAATGGGTTATTTTTTATTATAGTCTTCGAATTAAAAAATAATAATTTAGAAAACGATACACAATGTGTCTAAATAACATTATATCAATACCGGAAGTGAACGCGCAGTGAAGGAAGTCGCGCTGTGCGTGACGCGGATCACATGACACACTGTCAACATCCAGTATGGCTGACGGGGACAGCCAGAGATGTGTGAGCGCTTTGCTGAACGGAATCACTCAGAGACTTTATTACGGTAATACAGAAATCACAGAGGAGTTTTTGAAGAATGAGCTCTACGCGGAGATGACGCAGGACGAGTTCCGCGCGCTACATGACAAGATGAGGTCGCTTCTGAAGGTACTCTCTCCTCTTCCGCCACTCTCTGTGAGAGTTTACATGACAGCAGGACGTTTATTGCTCTTTCTGCAGTAAAATGCAAACGCAAACATTTCATAGAGTTCTTTTATTCTTTGAAACTAAATGCAGGTGTGGATTGAACTGTTATCTGTCTACCGCTAGAGAGCAGCATCATCTTCATCACCAATAGTTGTCAGCCATTAGATGTTACTTGCTGAATGTTTATCATAATTCGTTCTGTTTTACTTATTTTTAATAGTAGGTAGTATTTAGTGTATACTACAGATTAGTGATCGACGATATGGAAAAATAATTGGAAAATATATCAATATGGAAAAATATTTTGATAATTTCTATAAATTTTTATATTTATTTTATATATTAATATATGTAAAACAAACAGATTTATACTTTAGAAAGTATTTAATTCTGTAATCCTAATATATAGTTTTTTAAATAAAGAAATAGTTGAAAGTTAAATATTATTACTAATAATAGAAAAGCAAACTCTTATAATACTTTTCATATA
Organism: Anabarilius grahami; assembly: GCA_003731715.1. NCBI lineage: Eukaryota > Metazoa > Chordata > Actinopteri > Cypriniformes > Xenocyprididae > Anabarilius > Anabarilius grahami. The sequence goes on along the minus strand of RJVU01037554.1, from coordinate 5,958,585 downwards.
CCATTCGCTTTAACAGTTCTGTCTACTATTCTAATTTTGGAGACAAAATTCATTCATTCATTCATTAAATCATTTTCCTATATTTAACCAGTTTAAAAAAACTCAGTGAGATAAAAAAAAATCACTTTTAAAAGATTGACTTTGCCAAGAAACAGCAACAAATAACATAAAAATCTATTTACAGTATCAACCACAATATAATACAACACAAGCAGGAATCACAGCAACAATTTACCAGGAGATGAAACGCAAAGTCTTTCCCAAGCTCTGTTTGTACCAGAGGAACAATCTTTTGAACAATGAACATATAAGGGCATTGTCATATTTAATTACATCAAATCGAATGTTATGATAAGCAAATATAAAAAAAGAAAGAAAAGAAGAGAAAGCAGAAAGAAATTCACATGTCTATAAATAAGTAAAAAAGTTACAAATTATTCAAAGAATAGATTTAAGGCTTTATAATAATTTAGTTTTTTCGCTTTATTATCTTGTTTCCTTTAATGTATAAAAGCAGTGATCTATTTCTATTTTAAAATGACTAAAATTAGTTTTTTTCCCTCACCATTTACATTTGTGGATAAAGACTTTTCCATATTTAATGAGTGAATTCACAGTATACCAAATTTTGAAGTCACCAGTATTATCATAAAAAAAAAAAACATCTTTTACTTTGAGTTCAATGTTAGTACTATTTTTCACAAAAAAAGCCAGATCACGCCAAAATAATTTTGCATAAATACAATCATAAAATAAATGGACAAAACTCTCAGTTCCCTCTTTACAGAAAACACATTTCAGGTCAATATCTTTACAAAACTCTACAGGATAAATACGATGAACAATCTTAAGTGACACCTCCCTAATTTTATTGGTGATACAAAATCATCTGGAGATTTTAAAGGTCTCTTTCCAGTTGACATCTTGAAATTGTGATCTCCAAAATCCAATAGCTAAAGGAACAGTGGAAATTTGGCAGATTATTATTACATTTTTTTTGTCTTTTAAATTGTTACCTTCCAGTTTAAAGGGGGGGTATCACACACAGTTTCTGCCAATCTCATGTTAATCTTGAGTATCTATAGAGTAGTAGTGCATCCTTCATATCTCCAAAAAGTCTTTAGTTTAATCATATTTATAAAAGATACACACACTGTACCGAATATTTCCGAAAACAGCCGAGCGCCTGGAGGCGTGTCCTGTAAGTGAAGCTAGAGTCACGAGTACGCGCAGATTTTGTGTAGAGATCATCTATAAGCTATCAATGGTCAGCTAAACAGCTGTATTTAAACACACAACACACCATCGCATTATCCATGGATAGCTTTTGAATCACTATAATGAATATAGCATATGAATAATGAATTTATGAATTCACTACGTTCATATTGTTTACATTATATGCACTTAGTCGCCCATTGCCAACAAAACAGACATTTGAAGCAGTTTTACTCACCACCTGCGGTTCCGACCGAGATCATTATCGCTGTGACCGCTTCATCTTTCAGTTTCAAATGATCTGTAAATCCAGCGTGGAAATGGGCCTTGTTTATGAAACCATAAGCGCCGATCCTGAGGGCTCGAGCAGTCACTGAAAAACACCAGATATTCTCCATTCATTTCAACCAATAAAAAAGTGATTGCAACTATCAGTTTCTATCGTTATTTTAATAACGAATATCAAGAGCGCATCAATGTCATGCGTGAGCACAAATCTCTCAGCTCCACTTAACGCTGGGTTCGTTGGGAAGCAAGGTTATCTTTCCCTCACAACCAAAAACACACTTCTTTGGTAACACTGTTGATTTTGTGAAGTCCTGTTACCTGTGCAGCGCAAGCCGAACGTGCGTTGATGGGCGTGCTCTTGCTCTCGCTCTGGTCGACGTGTTGCGCTCGCGCTCTTCCGGGAGAAGTGCCTGTACAAGGAATTCCCACCCCGTTGACGTCACACAGACCCAAATTTTTGGCACAGAAATACTCCGTCATACGTCCAACTCGTGTTTTGAAACTTTGGCCATGTTTAGCATGAGAATCCAACTCTTTAACAGTGTGAATAAGTCAGAATGCATGAAATAGCATTACACCCCCCTTTAAGACTAAGATTTAGGTTTGGCTTTTCAAGTTCTGAGGGAATGGCATTGATTACTATCATATACTCATTGACAGGTATATAAAATGAAACATTTTTTTTTCTAAAAATGCTGAATAAGTAAGTAAATGATCATTACTATTCAAAATATTTTCACTAAGCCAATTAACTAAAAATAAAGATTTATTTTGGTGTAAAATATATCTATTATTCCAAATTAAGCATTTGTGAGGGGAGAAATTGTGTTTGTGTACAATCATTCACGATAACAGTGCCTGTTTATAAAAAATGAAGATTGAGAATGAGAGCTCCTGTGCATCTGCGTTCTCAGTGCTGTCAAAATAAAAAGTGTTCTTCTGACACTTGTCAGCCAATGCTAATTATTAAAATGGCAAATATCAGCATTTATCTCATACTACACACTTAACCTGATCTTTCTGTCCTTCCTTCAGTCCATCGCATCAGCAGACATGGATCAGACGCAGCTCGAAGCTTTCCTCACGGCGCAGACGCGTAAGCAGGGTGGAGGTGGCGTGACTCCAGAGCAGGCGGCCGCTCTGGCGCGCTTCTGGAAGGCCCACCGGACGCGGGTGCGAGAGAGTCTGTTAGCTCAGAGTCGCTGGGAGCCTGGCCTCAGGGGCCTGAAGTGGAGAGTGGACCTGCACACATCCACCAGCAGGGGGCAGGTGTCCAACAGCCCTGTGGCACTGGTGGAGTTAGAGCTCGGCCGCAACGGAGAGGTGAGAACTGAACTGGAGAAATGAGGGTTCGGGTCATGGAAGTTGGGTGGATCTCCAAACAAATGTATTTTAAAAGCACAAAAGAGATTTTTTTCACTGACTTTTGCATGCTAAAATCTGGGAAGCCTATGTGCCCGAGAGATTTGATGATCATCATTTTTACTGGTATAACTGCACACACACACACCTATGAATATGTGCAGACATGTCCCGGAAAAATGAAGTCACACCACTCTCTTGGGTTTCAAATTGGTTGGTAGTTGTGGCATGTTGGGTGTTTGTTCAAAGATGTGTGTGGAGAAAAGTATATGTGCAGCTTAACATCTGTAAGCCTCAGTTAAAGTTGAGACCGCTTGAGCTAAAATAAAACAGAGTATTTTAAGATTTTATATTAAGAGATGTTAACAAATAGCATACTGTAGTGAAATGATTTTGCATCAGTGAATGAGCAAAGATCATGTTGTTTTTATGATCTTTAAACAAATTATTAGTATCAACAGCATTGCATGTTATTGCATGTGTACTAGATAATGCACTAGATAATGCAAATTGAAGATGAAATGAGAAAAGTTGCTGCCAAGAAGATTTCTTACCAGAAGCAAAGTTGTTTTTAGCATATTTATCAGCCGCGGCTCGTCTATATGGGCAGGTGGGGCAGAGCCCAACAAAATATTCATCCAAACATAGACCTCTATATACACTGAATTAATAATATATTATAAATGTGTTCAGCATTCTGCAACAAATATTTTTCAGATTTTCTAGTCGTAAAGTGAGCAGGATATATTAAAATGTAGCGCAAGGATTCGGCAGGCATGAATCATGATAAGCGGGGCAGCCGGTCTCAGAGCCCTCCCAGCTCTACAGCGCCCCAAACATTTCCAATGTAAATCTGTGGTGTAAAATGGAACTGCAGCACGCTCTTATAGAGAGCCATTGGGGCAGATTTCTGGCTGCCCCGCTTATTTCCATGTGACGTTGCCTCACGTAAACCTCGTTCCAGTCCGCTTCACATATGTGTCTGTATCAGGTCAGTAACTAGTTGGCATGTCTGTTCTTCCTATGTGGAGTAGCGTATTAAATAAATGAGAGTAAACCCTTTAATTTAAACGTGCTCATGTGAATAGCTTTTATCTATTCACAGTAGTTCTGTTGCGTTTGTTTTATGTTTTTCTGAGAATAGACAATTACTACATACCTTGTAACATCCTAAAACAACATTAGGACGCAATAAATACTACATTAAGGCAATTCAGATGGCATTTTTATGCGTTTGTCGTGTGTACTAAAGTCTGTCAAACATCATTAGAGTGCCACCCTCAGGCTGAATAACGCAAGGACATTCGAATTCTGCCAAAGTGTGTCTGATGTGTTCAGCGATTAGGATATAAAGCTTACAAAATGTTTATTATAAACTAGCGCTAAGACCCACCCTGACAGCAACATAGTGTCAGCCCAGATCTGGCCCACATCTGGTCCGCATGTAATCCACATGTACCAGATGTGGGCCGGATCTGGGTCACATTCTGTTGCTGTCTGGGCAGAATCTGCCCTACCTAAATTTATGGCCAGGAGCCGCTACTGATATTTATATTAAAATTATACCATGGCATGGTTAAATCCTTGTTGATTGACAGACATTCAGAGGTTTTGAATAATCTTCTGTAACTGCACAGCTATGAACTTGTTCTGCTTTCCATGACAGTCTTCCTGAAACTACATTGAATATCTATGGAAAGCATAAATTAATAATTATGAAGTGATAGTTCTAAATCAAATCAAAGTTTATTTATAAAGCACTTTTTTAAAACCACAAGTGTTTATCAAAGTGCTGTAGATACAAAAAGAAAACATAAGCAATAATACAAACAGTCAGCACCATGAAAGAAAAGCACTTAAGACACAATAAAACAGTAAAAGAAAGCAGCTCTCACATAGCATCGAACGCCAGACTGTAAAAATAAGTTTTTAGGCCAGATTTAAAGACCTCAAGTGTATGAGCCTGTCTGATGTAAAGAGGCAGACTGTTCCAGAGCTTCGGGGCCGCCCCTGCAAAGGCTCGGTCCCCCCTGCTCTTCAGCTTTACCCTTGGAACAGCTAAAAGCAAATGGTCAGCAGATCTTAGTGCTCTTGTCGGAGCATGCAGATTAATCAAATCTGATAAATAACTTGGTGCTGAACCATTAAGTGATTTAAAAACAAGCACCAAAATTTTAAAATTAATTCTATAATGGACAGGTAGCCAGTGAAGAGACGCGAGAATGGGAGTGATATGTTCCCGCTTTCGTGTGCCCGTCAATAGGCGAGCTGCCGCATTCTGGACCATTTGCAGTCTGGAGAGAGAGGTCTGACTAATACCTAAATAAAGGCTATTACAATAATCAAGGCGACTTGAAATGAATATATGCACAACTCTTTGAATGTCTTTAGAGGACCAGAAAGATTTTACCTTGGAGAGTTGTCTCAAATGGAAAAAACAAGATTTAACTACTAAATTAATCTGTTTATCCAATTTAAAATCACAATCCATAACAACACCTACATTTTTTACATAGGGCTTCACATATGGATTCAGCTCACCAAGGTTTAGGTCTACTGTCTCACGGGTTCCCCCTGGCGTGAACAACACCACTTCTGTTTTCTTTTCATTAAAATTAAGGAAATTTAGTGCCATCCAGGTCTTAATTTCTTCAAAACACTGCAATAGAGGCGCTAAAGAGCAGGTATCTTTATGTTTCAAGGGCAGATAAATTTGCAGGTCATCTGCATAACAATGAAAAGAAATACCAAATTTCCTAAAAATATGACCCAAAGGGAGCATATACAGGGAGAACAGAATAGGCCCCAAAATGGAGCCCTGGGGGGACCCCACATGTGAGTGCAGCAGTTGAGGAGACACAGTCTCCAAGATGAACCGAAAAAGTTCTTTCAGCCAAATAGGATTTAAACCATTCCAATGCAGTACCCTTAATGCCAACACATTGTTCTAGCCGTGAAATCAAGATATTATGGTCAACTGTATCAAATGCAGCTGAAAGGTCTAGTAAAAATATAGATTTTAGGTCCATAGATATAGGTCTATATTAAAATAAGATAGTTACTGCTGTAACTATGGAATAACACTCTAAATGTATTGTCTTTACCCCTTGGGGTTTGATTATTAATTATGTATTAATAATATAAATACATTTTGTTACATTTATATACATTTGTACAAAATTGCCATGAATCCTTTTTAATTTGTGATAATATTGCACTGATAAGGGACAACATAAACTACGAAAACATATTTTGTTACATAAACAGTTTATACATAGAAAAAAAATACATTTTCGATTCATCAAAATATCCACCATTAGCAGCTATCTGACCTAAACTGGGTTCTAATTGGTTCGTTGTATTGGTTCAACTTAATTGGCAATCAATTGTTGAAGCTATTAAGGTGTGCTGACCCAAAAATCTTTTACAAACCTGGGCCAAGTTTAAACCAGTAACCAGGCATCACAGCTGGCAAAGGGGCATGTCTGACTTTGACATGTATATATTGCCTTTATTATGTTATCAAAATGAAAATTATTATTGCTGGTCTTCAATGATGTTGTCTAGTTACTTTAATGTATTTGCACCAAAAAATGCTAAGGATTTATGCTGATTAATTGTTCATAAATTGTAACCAATTTATGTTTTTTTTTTTTTTTTTTCAATTTCACACTGGCCATCATATCATAAACTCTTTGTTTTTTACAGAAACACAGTGATAAGCAAAGTGTGTTGCCCATTTTTACCGTTCAAACTCATCAATATGTTCCTGAACTGCATGAGGAGCTCTAATCCATGTCTTTATTTCCCGTGATATCAAGAGGTCTGAGTTACAGGAAACAGAGAGCCATTAGTGACATTAGCCATCATTACTCTGCCATTAAGTCTTTCCGTTCATCATCAGCTCTTTCCTATGAAGTTCATTTGGGGTTCTTTCGTTTGCAAATTTTAGATGCTTAATCATAACATCTGCTGTATGTTATTATTTAACCTCAGTGGGGCAAGACGAAAATAACAGCCTCCTTTTTTCAATTTGATTTCTTATTCTTATAATTTATTTATTTATTTTAGCAGTGGGCGTTATGACCAAGATCTTATTTCAGGATATAAGCAATTTATTTCACAATAACAACAATATATGTCACAACTTAGCTATTTTTGTTATTTTATTTTCTTTTTGTTTTTAAAAATAAGTACAGAGAAGCTTATTACAAACAATAGGGCATATACAATAGACTATAACAAAAATATGAATTAAACAAATTAGGTTTTTCAGATACAGTATGTTTATGTAAAGGTGGGGTAAGCCATATTTCAAAAACGCTGTTGGACATTATTGATATTTGAAATCAAATCCACCCCTCTCTTCATTGCTCCGCCTCCAAAACTCACCCTCCAATCCTTACAACAGCGCTCCGAGTCGGTCTCGAACCCCGATCGCTGCTGGAATGCGGTTGAGTGCACTAACAATGACGCTAAACACGGCATTCTCTAGCGGCCGTCAGTGTGCAGTAGTTTAACAGCAAAACTCTCACTATCTGGCCACTGTTACACGCAATGCGAGTTGATGTCTATTTATCACAGCTGACGCGCTACAAAATGATTCACAAAAAATAAATTGCAGATGATGAACGAACGACAAGGAAGCACAAAAAATTAATGTACAGTACACAAGAGTAAATACAAACAAGTGTTCGTTGTTGGTCTCCAACAGCACAGCAGCTCCAGACAATCAATGACACTCAAACCCAGTGTTATTCACATGAGAAGCAGGATTAAAGCAGCCTCTGTGTCTGTTTTCAGGCCTTCCCACTTAGCTCTCTCCAGTGCTGGAAAGCTTTTCTAATATTAAAGGAATACACTTTTTTTTGAAAATAGGCTCATTTTCCAACTCCCCTAGAGTTAAACAGTTGAGTTTTACCGTTTTCGAATCCTTTCAGCCGATCTCCGGGTCTGGCAGTGCCACTTTTAGCATAGCTTAGCATAGATAATTGAATCTGATGAGACCGTTAGCATCTCGCTCAAAAAAATGACCAAAGAGTTTTGATATTTTTTCCTATTTAAAACTTCACTCTTCTGAAGTTACTTCATGTACTAAGACCGACGGAAAATGAAACGTTCAGATTCAATGAACTATGCTAAGCTATGCTAAAAGTGGTACCGCCAGACCCGGAGATCGGCTGAATGGATTAGAAAACAGTAAAACTCAACTGTTTAACTCTAGGGGAGTTGGAAAATGAGCCTATTTTCAAAAAAGTGGATTCCTTTAATGCGGGTCATAAAGTACTTGCCCAGTCATAAACCTTCATTCCAGTGATATTCTTTTGAGCTCTTTTATATTGTCTCATCTCTCTGTCTGCAGTCTGTCTCCTCAACCATCATACACCCCCTAATGCTGACTGGCTACACGTTTGTTGTTGGTGTCGTTATGACTAACTTCCAAACAGTGTTTTGGAAATATGGCTTACCCCACCTTTAACATGTAGTTAGAAATAGTACAGAAATTGAATAAATGTATGAATTAAATATTTCTTCTTATAAAATTTACAAAAGTTATTCAGTCAAGAGCAACAAGTTATTTTCTCTTTTGTTTGATTTACATTAATGACTCAGTAAGCCACAGGTTTATTAGGCTGCTGTCACTTTAAGACCAAATGCACGGATTCATTATACTGTTACACATCCAGTTTACACCCAACTGTTTACTTTCCCTTGAGACATAACCAATGGTGTTAACATGAATACTCCACACACTGACTACATTGACACAATTGTGTGGGTATTTGACCACTCAAGCACAATAAGAGGTGAGAGAGAACAGAACTCGCGATCGCATGCTGAGAGACGCAGAATTGTGAGATAAAAAGTCGCAATTACCTTTTTTATTTTTTATTTCATGGCAGAATCAAGCTTCCATACATTCCATGACACTAAAGTGTCAGTAGTGCGATATAGATTTAGATATAGATTTACGATATAGATTTTATATCGCTGCCACAAAATATATTGTCAAACCACCAAGCTCTTTTTGTGAATGCACATTCTGCACTGTAAGAGGAGCCTCCTCTCCGCTCTAAGTGGTTTTCAGCCCGTTCGTTTGTCTGAGTGCTCTAATTGTTTCATATCATTGGTGCCGTGTGCAGAGAGATGCATTACACACCGTATGATTCATGCTCAGAGAATAGGAGACTGTTGGGTATTCAGTTCTCCTCAGAGCAGCAGGAGAGCAGAAAGGTCCCTCATCATGGCCGCAACGATGCTAAAAGGAGGAGATTGATACAGCGGTGAAGTTAACATTTGACTTTCGTTATACATTCGGTTTCATACCCATTAAACTCTCTGTGCATTTCATGTCAACCAACTCAGATATGCATAAACTGATGTCCGTTTCATGAAATAATATATATATTATCCCTATAATTCAGTTAATACAATTTAACTATATGACATTATGATATCAAACTAATAGCAAAATGTTCAGAAAAATATTGTTATTGCACAAGGCTCTGTTTTTGGAATTAGCATTTCAAGTTTTATAATAATTTTGGAACTTTAAATGTATGCAGTACTGTAAATCCATTAAACTACAGCACTGTTTGGCCTAAAGGTATTAATCTAACTGTAAATTACTCAGAATATTATCCCTCATGTTGCACAAGGCTTGTTTTACAGATTATTAATCTGGTATTTTTTAATAAGGCTTGTTTTTTCAGATTATGTATATGGTATTTTTTTATATGGCTTGTTTTTCAGGTTATTAATCTGGTATTTTTTATAAGGCTTGTTTTTTCAGATGACTAATATGGTATTTTTTTTATAAGGCTTGTTTTTCTGATTATTAATCTGGTATTTTTTTTATAAAGCTTGTTTTTATGATTTTTAATATGGCACTTTTTTTAAAGCTTGTTTTTCAGATTATTAACCTGGTATTTTTTTTATATACAGTACTAAACCTAATTCCATTAATCTACAACATCGTTTGGCCTAAAGGTATCAATCCAGCTGTAAATTACTCAGAATATTATTCCTCATGTTGCACTAGGCTTGTTTTTTAGATTATTAATCTGAAAACAAGCTTTATAAAAAAAAAAAAATACCAGATTAATGATGGATTATAATGCCAGATTAATAATAGATTAATAAGAGAGAGATTCTTCATTCTGGATCATGAGATCCATTCCTGCATGATAAAACCATGATTAATTTCATATATCTCAGTGCCGTGTTTGTGTTTGGACAGCAAGAATGAATGAGACTTTTTAACACATCCACAGAACACAATTGTCAGTCCTGCTTTAGAGTGCTAATATGGTTACATAAAGTTCAGTTATTAATAAGAGAGAAAATTGCATTTTCTAACTGAAATGACACATTTTTAATGTTTCAGGACGGACCTGTTGCCTAGTTGTCTGTCACATCGCACAGTGTGAGATTTCAGATCATGTTTCTGTTTTCTAGCGAAGCTCCCATTAGTTTTGTGGTCTGTGCCTGTCAGCCGCTGTCAGTTGATTAGATTTCACAGATGAATTTGCAACTTTATTGGGCCTGTTTATTAAATATTGTTTTGTCATTTGTGCTTTCCGGTCTTATTATATTTACTTTAGTCACTGTCGCTGTGGTTACAGGTAATGTGATATGGCCATTGTGACCATACAAAATAGGTTTTGTATGTTCAGGTCCTTCTCATTTTTTTACCTGGTCAGATTCAGCCCAGTGCTTTTTCCTCATTTTGGTATCTGCTTCTATTCCCTGTAACTCTTAGTACAAAGATGCAGTATTTTCAGCCAGTCACCAGTGTTTAATACCTAGTTGCACTTCACAATTTTTTCACAAAGGTTTCTTTTGTTAATATTAATTCCTGCATTGGGTATCGTAACCTAATAATGAACACAGATTTTTAATTTTTTATTAAGATTGCATTTATTAATCTAGGTTCATGTTTTTCCTGATCTTATTAATCTAAAGTCGTGTACTAATACATTTTTTACAATGCCAGTTACATAAAATTACAACAGTCAAAAATGTATTAAGAACAAACAAGAATTAACAATGAACAATAATGAATAATTAATTATTTCTGTAATTATTTTAATTGTTAATGTGAACATACTCTTCCATTCAAAAGTTTTTTAGTTAGTAAGATTTTATTCAGCAATGATGCATTAAATTGATCAAATGTGACAGTAAAGACATTTATAATTTATGTATTTCAAATAAAGGATGTTCTTTTGAACTTTCTATTCACCCAGAATTTTTTTTTTAATCACAGTTTCCACAGAAATATGAAGCAGCACAACTGTTTTAAACATTGATAATAATCAGAAATGTTTCTTGCGCATCAAATCATCATATTAAAATGATTTCTGAACGATCATGTGACACTGAAGACTGGAGTAATGATGCTGAAAATTCAGCTTTGATCACATGAATAAATTATATTTTATAATATATTACAATTGAACAGTTATTTTAAATAATAATAATATTTCACAATAACATCCTCATAACAATTTGCACTAACACATTTTAAGTAAAATAAACTAAAACTTACCTGTTATTATCATGTAAAAATATTATATTTAATTTGTAATTTTACATATAGAGTTAAATAAAATCTACTAAGTTAACAAAATTAAGTTTTTACTCAAATATAACAATGAATTAAACCATGCTTTTAAAGTGTATGCTTTACTTAAATATATAAGTAAATAATAGGACGGTATGATAAGTAAAAAAAAATGACTGATTTTTGGGTGTGAATGTATCATTTTGAGTAGAAAATAAACTCCATATATCACAAAATCACAAGTTACCTAACAACAAAAGCAATGATAAAACAGTGTAAAAACAGTGTAAATACAGCTGGAAAACAGCAAAACAATAAGTAAATTAAAATAATCACAAAAATGTACTTCACCACAGAATCATTTTTATGAGTCTGGTTGATTTTCTCTTTTCTTTTGTTGTTTGATTAACATTGTCGTGGCCTAATGGATAGAGAGTCGGACTTGTAACCCAAAGATCATGGGTTCGAGTCTCAGGTCCGGCAGGGATTGTCGGTGAGGGGAGTGAATGTCCAGCGCTCTCCCCACCCTCAATACACGACTGAGGTGAGACCCTTGAGCAAGGCACCGTACCCCCAACTGCTCCCCGGGCGCCGCAGCAATGGCTGCCCACTGCTCCGGGTGTGTGTGTTCACGGTGTGTGTGTTCACTGCTGTGTGTGTGCGCGCACTTGGATGGGTTAAATGCAGAGCACAAATTCCGAGTATGGGTCACCATACTTGGCCACATGTCACATGTCACTTCATTAATCCCACAGACAGCTGCAGGTTGAGTAGGCTGCGGTCACTAGTAGACCTGACGCATGGATCCAATACATTGGAACACACCTGATTTCTTTCTTGACTGTTTATATTCAATTAAGACATACCTAACAGTGTTTGCTAGGATATTCGCCAGGACAGGCTTTTTTATTTATTTATTACATATTTTAGATCATTCAGCCCCAATAATCCATAAAAGAGAACGCGATCACATGCTGTCTGAAAGGCGCCTTTTTGTGTGCACTCTTCAAGTCTGTCTGAGCCCGGTAACGCGAGTTGCACTCTTGAGCTCTTTTTCAGGGCTTATTGATGATGATGTCATAATGACCTGCTTCAGCTGCTGATGTCATCTGATGTCATTCCCATTCTTCATCAGTCCCATTCTTCTTGTCAGTCCCATTCTTCTGCCCTTCTGGATCATTTAAAAAAAAAAAAAAAAAGCTTTAACACTATTCTTTTGCTACCCTGTAATTAAGGGATAATGTAGTATAAGTTCCAAAATAAACCATGATGGTGATCAGGACACATGCCAGAATTGTAGACTAAATGTACTTTAAGTACGCGGTTTACCCAATAAATGCACTGCATCCAAAATTGAATACCTCCATACAATATAAATACAATATAGTATGTGAAAAACAGTAGCCGAAAAGTCCCCGGAATGACCTGTTATCTCTAAAGTCCTCGGAATGACCGGCGACTTTAGAGATAGGAAACTCAGTAAGAAAACAGTACAGACAATGATGTACATTTTAGCATCATTGTGCAAACATTCTTGTTCACAGAATGCTGACTGACCAATCAGAATGAAGAATTCCTGGGAATTCTCATTCAAATGATTTAAAACATTCTATTTAGTGGTTCTAAATTACAGGTTCAGAATTCTGAGGATTGATGTTGATTCTCTTTGAGTGGAAACTACTTTTCAGGTGTTTTTCATGCAGTGAATCTTACACCACTGTGTTGATGCAGGTCTGTAACAGGCGTGTCAGCAGCAGTACTGATATCACACGTTGACACTCAGGGCAGACGTGTTGTTTAAAATGATTTTGGGTCACTTCAGTTTCACCATTCATACTGAGTGTAAATAGTTTCTCTTTCTCTCTCTCTCTCTACTTCAGAGCTCTGAGTTTGTGTGTCTGGAGTTTGATGAGCAGAAGGTCAATCTAGTGCTGAAGAAGATGGCGGAGCTTCAGGAGAGCATCGACAGCATTGTGCACCGCAGCTAGAGCTTATCTACCTGTTCATAGGTGTGTGTGTGAGAGAGAGAGAGAGAATGTGTGTTTGTTTTAAGAACTGTATTGTTATATTCATGATAAATAATCATTGTCAACCTCAAACTTTGATGTGTTTATTGAATTTTTTTCCTCTCACTTATATTATACTAATATACTTTGATAGACATCACACAGGAACATTGTGAATGATGCACTTGAATGGGCCCATCCAAAGTCTTCCTCATGTTTCTCAAATCCTAGCAACCACCGCAAACCCTTTTATTTTTTACAAAAGTTCATCATCATTATGAAAGTCATATCATAAGCTAATCTAATCTTAGTAGTGCTTTTGAGTGTAAACACTTTCAAAGAGCTTGTTTCATTGATCAGGATGCAATTACCAGCAAACCCACCTGTCCATTTTTTTCCCCCCTTAAATATGCAAATATGAGCAGGGGAAAAAACCTTAAAGATTTTTTTATGCAGTTTGGCAGACACCAAAGCGACTTACAGTGCATGAAAGGTATGCATTTTTCAATTATTAGTTCCCTGGGAATGAAACTCATGACATTGGCATTGCTAGTGCAATTCCCTATACTTTTGCAGGTCCTTAAAGATTATTTTGCTGTCTTTTAAGGGTGTGTTCTAGGGGTGTAATGATTCAAATTACTCACGGGTTTGGTATGTGCTGTCGAGCCACACCAGAGTTAGTTTGGAAGTGGACCGAGACCCATCTTTCCAGGTTTCAGTTTTTTCCAGAATTTGGATGGCAGCGTTCACACTTATTCAATTAAACCACACTAACAGTGCAATCGCACCAGAGTTCATTTTAAAGGAACACTCCACTTTTTTTTGAAAATTTTCCAACTCCCCTAGAGTTAAACAGTTGAGTTTTACCGTTTTCGAATCCATTCAGCCGATCTCCGGGTCTGGCGGTACCACCTTTAGCATAGCTTAGCATAGTTCATTGAATCTGATTAGACCGTTAGCATCTCGCTCAAAAATGACCAAAGAGTTTCAATATTTTTCCTATTTAAAACTTTACTCTTCTGTAGTTACATCGTGTACTAAGACCGACGGAAAATGAAAAGTTGCGATTTTCTAGGCCGATATGGCTAGGAACTACACTCTCATTCCTGCGTAATAATCAAGGAATTTTGCTGCCGTACCATGGGTGCAGCAGGCGCAATGATATTATGCAGCGCCTCCACAAATGTCTCCATGGTTGCAAGGCACACTCCCTGTGCAAGCAGGGGGTCACAGGCAGTGCGTAATATCATTGCGCCTGCTGCACTCATGGTACGGCAGCAAAGTTCCTTGATTATTACGCCGCAATGAGAATATAGTTCCTAGCCATACCAGCTTAGAAAATCGCAATCTTTCAGTTTCCGTCGGTCTTAGAACACGATGTAACTACAGAAGAGTCAAGTTTTAAATAGGAAGAATATCTAAACTCTTTAGACCGTTAGCATCTCGCTCAAAAATGACCAATCAGATTCAATGAACTATGCTAAGCTATGCTAAAAGTGGTACCGCCAGACCCGGAGATCGGCTGAATGGATTCGAGAACGGTAAAACTCAACTGTTTAACTCTAGGGGAGTTGGAAAATGAGCCTATTTTCAAAAACAGTGTAGTGTTCCTTTAAATTAACCAAACGTGGCAACTGTGAACATGCCCTTACTCACTTCACAGGGTAAACGGTGCTTTTAAGTAGTCACTAAAAAACTAAATGAAGTGATAACCCACAGTGCAGGTGACTGAATGACCTGACATGAACCTGGAAGTCTTCTTGATGTATGCGAGTTAATGTTTGTTCGGTGTGCCAAATGATATAGTGTTCTAGGAACAGTAGAGATGTACTAATATCATGATTCATCTTTATCACTACTGTGCTTTTGAGCGAAGGTCATCCTTCTGAATGTCAAGTTTATAGATAAGCCCACTGTTCCTATATATTTTAAAAACCATAAATGGCATGTTGATAAAAATTGGTGTCTCGCTGTGATACAAATGCCATTCGTTTGTAGCATAGACTGTAAAAAAAAATATGGACGACGCACCTCCAAAAGTGAAGCCGCTGTGGTGAGAAATTGAGTGAAATAGTGAAATAGGTTATAATTAGTCGAGACATTTCAATAACAACTTTTGATCAGGCATTACCGCCTGGGTCCTAAAGGAGACCCGATTCCTGGGGGGAAATCGATTTCTCATGACACCACCAATGTCCCAATATGGCGCTGATTCAGGACCCGACTCTGCGCAGTACTGAGCATGAAGTGAAGTCGTGCGCTATCAAGGCCCCGCTCACACTCCCGCAGAATCGTTTGGTATGGTTTACTTCAGAAAAACTCTGTGTCGTTGTGAAAAAAAGAGTTATGGAAATGTAGAAATTCAAGTTAACGCTCAAATATCCTCCTGAAAAAAGTACCTCAGTGACTACGCTCAGAGAAGCTGTCAATCATAGCTGTCAATCATGACATCACACACCCGTTTTTATAGCATCAAATAAGTAACTAAAAACGAACACTCGAACTTACATCAGTGTGATTAAAAACTACATAAAATGACAGAAACCCTCTTTGGAAAAAAAATATTTGAAGTGTAATTGTCTAGTTTGTCTCACCTCCCATTAAATTACATGGAGAGGGCGGGGTTTATGACCTATACTAGGACCAACCACCTGGGGGCAATCAAGATGCTTCGACTTCACTTTTTGGTTCGTAGTTAAAAAGTAATATTTTAGATAAGCCACAATTTTTTTTTATATGCATGTTTGTTTTTTACTTTTTATAAAATATATATTTGATTTTACTTTTATTCAGTGTTTTTTTTTTTTTTTTTAGAAAATAAAATTGCAAACTTCATAAAATGAATAGAAAGTAAAACAACTTATAGAATTTTAGTTTTTATATAATTTCCTGCTGAGGTGGAAAGACAAAATTCACTGACTTTTGTTGTTGTTAAGTTTTGGATGCAACTTTGTACCCCTTTTATCTTAAATTTTTCTTTCGTCTGTGTTTCAAGACTCTGTGTTTACTAAGGGATTGTGATGCCACCCATTCTGTTTAAATATTTAAGATTAGTTAACACCCATCAGGTGAACAGGTTGAGACGTGCCTCTGGTCAAACAGGTGTGAATATTTGGACGTGAACCAGACGAGGACTGTTGTAAGTTTATCATAGACCAAACACATCAGTGTGCTTTTGTTCCTGCTCGACCTCAAACAGATGGTCCCCGTTCTGTCATTTATAACAAATGTGTGGTTTAAACAGCCTAAGAGCTGGTGGACGTCCAATTAATTATTCAGAAGAGAAGACAATAGGTGTAATTATGGCCTTTGAAAAGTATGATATGAGGTTTTTAGTGATGTCTACATTGCTTCATTGTGATCGATCATCTCAAAAGAAAGCTATGGCTGACGCTCTTATTGATCGCCTAATGATCGCATTCAAATAATGAGTCATTTGTTCATTTTACAAGCCTGATACTGACAGAACCAACTGTTAATGCTGCCACTGCGGGTCTTATTGTGCTGAATAGAATATAATAGAATAGTCTTGCATAAAATGATTTTCATTACTAATATAAAAAGAGCAAAGATTTTTAGTTATATTAGTGAAATAGAGTGCCTATATGAAATTTGCTGTCAGAAAACTAATATTAAAACAGCAGAAAATAACTTTAATAAATTACTTGGACTTAATTTGACTTTACTGTTTTTAGGTAACAAAGCCATTTAAGAAATTCTTCATACAAAAAATTAAGTGAATCATATTTTCAATGGATGAAAAATCTATATAAAACTCTTTTCAGACTGCAGCCTTCCACATGATGCAAACATATTTTTAAATGACTGCTACAGGGCGAATAATGTGACCAAGAAAAAGTGTTTTAATGTTTAAATCAATGTCATTCCTTCCTTATTGGCCAT
The DNA here is from genome assembly GCA_003731715.1 of Anabarilius grahami. Lineage (NCBI taxonomy): Eukaryota > Metazoa > Chordata > Actinopteri > Cypriniformes > Xenocyprididae > Anabarilius > Anabarilius grahami. Next base: position 5,941,242 of record RJVU01037554.1, on the reverse strand, counting down.
TTTTGGCATATGTAAAACATAGGTTAAAGTTAAAAACAAAAGTTCACCTGCCTTAAAAACATGAGTAAACTCAACTAAAAATACTCAACTTGAAAATAACCTTTGTTTCAACTCACAAATAGTTACGAAAATGGATTACTTTAAGTTTAATTTTTGAAAACGTATAAACTTGAGTTCAAAATCCAAAACTGATCATGACAATTGGATTTAAAGAGAAGAATTAAGTTCAAATAATTGAACGGGGCAATCAAACATAATATACATGTACAGATATGCATAATTTGCTTTCAAAGTGAAGAAGATGGGTTTGTTACCCTGAGGCAAGACTGGCAGAAACCAGAGGAATTCACACACACATCAGACACGTTGAGGACATCTTATAGACACAGTAGTATTTATAATGAAGTGATGATAGGCTACTTTCTGAAGCCCAACCCTAACCCCCAAACCTGTTGATATCAGCAGGCTACATGTAAAGCAGAACAGGATGTGTGCGCATTGCAAATTGTGACGAGCATTTTCGCCATGTTTCACTCTATTTGTGAGATTACACAAAATTGTCATAGCTAAACCTGTGCACACGCGTGCCCGTGCGCGCGGCCGTTGTCAGGGGGAATGGTAAGGGAGGTGCTCGCGCTGACGGGGCGTGAGGAGACTCTGACCTGACTCGACTACATGCGGTACCGCTCTGGTACGTTACAATGCAAGACTCGCTGTAAAAGGGACTTTCAAGTTTTCTAAAGAAATAAACAACCGCAGCTCCGTTCGGTGGACGGAGCAAAAGAGAGAGGAAAATGTTCCGTGTTTGAAGAAACATCAGTTGTGGGCCGCTGTTATAAAGGTGCGGAGAGAGTCGCAGCTGCCACCTACTCTTACAGGTACATTCAGACAAGATTAGAGTTACGAGTTAGGAATTATAAAATGCCAAAATAGATAGATAAATAACGATAATGATCGCTTACTACATGATATTAATGTTTTTATTATGGTATGTCTGTTATTCACCTACTACCCTGATTTTTAAGGGCAAGTGAACGTTTGGTCATTTTATTATAAATTTCAATACATAAAAGAAAAATTAATACATTATCTATCTATCTATCTATCTATCAAATAAATCCTTAAAGGGATAGTTCACCCAAAAATGAGACTTGTCAATATTTTCTTACGTCTTGTATGAGATTGTTTGTTTGTTTTGTGGGAAACAAAAGTAGAATTAGGCATAGATACCATGAAGCACGTTGGACATCACATTTGGCTGCGACACACTGAAGAACCAATAACGTTTTTATTTATGACCAACCTAAAGAAATTTTTCCATAAATATTTAAAATTTCAGTCTGTTTCTCACTTAAAGCTATTGGACAAGATGTAAACCACATTCATGGTGCTTTTATTCCTTTTTTGGCCCCGGTCCTTTGGACTTTTCCTGTTTTCTGCTATTGAATGAAAAAAAAAAAAAAAAAGCCTATCTGATATATTTTCTGTGTGTGTTGGTAAAAACAGATGTGTATCTGAAACATCACAAGGGTGAAAAAAGACAGAATGTTCATTTTTAGGTGAACTGTTGCCTTAAGGATGATTTGCAAAGTTTCAACACTGTTTAAAAAATTGGCTACCTGAGCTTTAGTGAATAAACCATGACGCCTGTGGAAAGTCCTCGTAATGACAGGAGTTTCAACATGTGTGTAGTCACAGATCTAATGAACACACACACCACATTGCTGTTTACAGTACAGTGTATACAGAAGCATTATGCCTTCAGGATGTTGACTACACTTTTAAAATCACAGTTTTCAGCAAGAGACAAATATGGCTTAAGGAAAATAACATTTTCCCCTTTTTAGAGTTTACGTAGCCATGTTTTTGTTTTCTTCGACATATTGCTGTTTTACGAAGCAATTTGTTAACTCAGAATTCGGTCTAAATGATTGTGTGAGTGAGCAGTCTAAATGATTCAGCCAAAAGCGATTCAGGACATTTTTTCATTAATTTAATTTAGTTCATCCAAACAAACTGTCTGAACAAACAACCTGTTGGTACAACTTGTCACTCAAATGTGATTGACCAATAGCAAATCCCAATGATCCAATCAATTCCCGATGGACAAAATCAAGTCCCGCCCTACATTTGTACTTGTTTGTGAAGCCGTTTCACTCAGATACATCACAATACGGAAGAAAAGACTAGGGCTGCCCTCGACTAAAGATTTCTCTAGTTAATTTAAGCAATTAGTCGACTAATCGCATGTGTATATTAATAAGCTATATAAATCATAATAATGAGCCTTTAATTGCCTATGTATAGTACACATAGCCTAATCTGCGCTCAAGTGCACGCATAAAGCTTGCCACAGAGCACCAGCAAAAGTAATGATAATGAATGTGTCTTGAAAACACAGAAAGGAGACCATCTTATTGATAATGTTTTCTGTGTTTTTGACTGCAGAGATTGTCAACGATACTGACTCATCATCTCCGCAGTAATATGCACATTTCATACGGATTACATAATCTGAGAATATTTGTTTTCCGCTTGAATTGGTTGACAATCTCTAGACATTTCAAGCTTTCTATATATTTCTCATGTCTATGAGGCAAGTATACACTTGTTTCTTATTTTACGCATTCAAGTTCACAGAGACGGCAGAAAGCGCATCCTGTTTGTTTTATTTAACAAAGGCACAGCGTTTTCTTGTTATTGTGAGTTTACATAAATAAAAGTACTCTTTACACTTTCAAATGATGTATTACTCTTATCTGTATGACCCAAAATGACAGAGTATTTAAAGTTGTTTCCGCGGTTATCATAAAAAATGGAAGTAATTGCGCCGGCGCCTCCATGTCATGCAGTAAGCATGCTATACTTTATCTTACACACTCCGCACAAACACTTGGATATGCGCCTAATAATAGCGCATGTTTATCTAGGTTAACATTAGAGCGAGCAGCCATGTAAAGTTGCTACTACTAACATGTTTAAAATGATAAGCCATATTTGAAGTAGATTGATGATAGGCAAAAGTTTGGATTTCCTGCCACAAGGTTTCTGCGACTAACCGACTAGTACATTTTTTGGTCAACTAAGGCTCTTCTAGTCGACTAAGAAAAGATTATCGCAGCTTCCGTTGCATGCCGACTTTGAGAGCATTAACAGGCCAAAATACTGCAATTATTACACATTTACAGATATCATAAGTAGCCTATATCACAAAATACTTTAGTGGTTTGTTTAAAAGAAAAGTCTTTTTATAGATTAATACGTGTGTACTGTAATGGTGTGTGACAATGTATTATGACATGAAATTTAAAGTGATTGCATCCTAAACACATTTTAGTTCTGGTATAAAATTTACCTATTTTCTTAATTTCTTTCCCTTTTTCTCTGTTGCATTCTTATTTCCATTGCCAATCTAGCAGTTGCTCAGTCACTTTTGTGTTATTCACTTCTAATGCTGTACAAAAAATGCATGTGGCCTGTAAAGAAGAGCTCTTGCACAATAAAGTGTAAAAAGTAGAGCAGTGATAGCATTGAGTCATACATAGTGTGGAAATTGTTGTTTGCGGGAGTGTAGGTGAGATCATGCTGGGAAAAAATCGAAATTGCAGTCATAAAATGGACCTGTTGTCCTGCAATAAAATGCTTTCGAGTTGAGTCACATCACGTGACGCCACTTGATGCATACTGCACTCAAAATATGGCAAGCTGACAACAAATCTTTGAAAATGTTCAGAGGCTGAATATCATAAGGCTCATCACAGATTCTGTGCAGATTTTGGCCACTATTTTGCCTTGCAACTACATAAACCATCCCTAAACTATCGATCGATCGCTTTAGATGTCAGTCAGATGGTCTCTTCCTGTCTTTGTGGGTCAAAATAAACTGCAATGTGGACCATACCAGAGCTGTTTAGTCAAAAGGTCTAGCTACACGAGACTAGGAAGAGTCTGACGCTGCACATCTGTAATTGGTATCATGAGGAACACATGATGTGTTTGAGTGAATGAGAGAAGGAAGCATGTGACACTGATGTAAGATTCAGGGTGATACTGAAAACTAAGCTTGAGCAGAAAAGAAAGGCCGATATTAGAAGAAAACAAGTTGAAAGGGGAATGGTTGGATGGTGTGGAGACTGTGATAGAGAGAGACCTTGGGTTTGGTATGAAACATTGGCTGATATGCAGCAGGTTCATCCCTTACTGTTCAGGTACAGTCACAGGAGGAGAAATCCTGGACACTTCCCATCGGATTCACACATGGATCTCACCCTAGACTTACCCTGCAGATGCCCTCGCTGTGAGTAACGGACCAACCGTTACTTTAATGTTTTATGTTTTCAGCTGATGCTTTCTTAAAGGAGTAGTTCATCCAGAAATGGAAATTCTGTTCTGTTTTACTCATCCTCATGTCATTTAGACCAGCTGCTGTTGTTACTGTTGTTGTTTTATTGTGGTACACAGAAGAAGACTTTTTATTTGAGCCTTCTGAAATCATACAGCAAGACTTAAATTCAGTTTTTTTTTATGCACAGTGCTGTGATTTGACATGCAATAAGTCATTAATTGTGCTATTATTGTGTTTTATTGTACATTTTGGAGTATACTCTTAAAAATAAAGGTTCTTTATTAGCATTGAGGGTTCCATGAAGAACCTTTAACTTCCATGGAAACTTTAAAATTGCAGGAACCCAAAATGGTTGCTAAAAACCCCTTTTGGAACCTTTGTTTTTTAAGAGTATATGTAGAAAAGAGCTGAAACGACATGGGTGAGTGAATAATGACAGAAGTTTAGTTTCTGGATGAACCATTCCTGTAAGCTCTTTTTACTTGCCTACTAAAATTGACAGACAAAGTTTGTTCTTTGCTCGTTCCTTTTGAAAAGTATTAATCTGTTGTGGTTAGTTTCTGGTTTTGCATGAGCACGCTGCTGCTTTTTTTGGGTTGAGGTATAATAATGTGCTGCACTAACACCATAAGCCTTCAGTGCTCTATTCTGGTTATCTACTCAAATCCATTTGTTTGTACAGTTGTTCAGATGAGGTTTTAAATGTGGCCCACAACATGATGGACATTCATTTTTCAGACATTTTTGATGCTGTTTGTATCTATATATGTTAAATAATAAGCTGAAAAGTTGTTTTAATGAAAAAAACAAAAACAAATTAAAAAATAAGAGAAATTTGTGGCAAGGAGAAAGTCGTTTCAGAGACATTAGGGAGACACTGTTAAATAAAAAAATAAAAAAATTGAAATACCATGCACCAATGTAATGAATTGTGCACAATAAGAACAGGAACCTACATTAAGACAATAAAGGCCTGTTCACACCAAGAACGATAATTATAAAAATACGTCACTCCCAGAAAAAGGTTCAGTGGGGTTCTATACAGAACCCTAGATTCTTGACCCAATTTTAAAGAACAAGGAGAAATGTCTTAAATGATTTCATGTTTACATTTATTCATTTAGCAGACACTTTTATCCGAAGCAACTTGCAAATGAGGAATAACTATTGCTTTAACGAGTTCTTTAATTTTTTTTCTAGTGATAAAGTAGGGGACTTCCCAATTTCCAGAATTAGAATGATTATATTTTGATGTCAATTCTGATCTGGGCCACTTACATATGTAGAAATATATTAGATTTATTACCAAATATGTAAGTGTCCCAGATCAGAATTTATTCATTATTTTTACACACTGTCATTCAGTAAATAAGATTTGTGTCACATGTGGAGGCAATGTTCATGTGCTGTGTAAATGCTGCCTGAGTCTTAATTCACTGGATAGGTAAAGGTTTTGCGAAGAACTTTCATGGTTGAGGTTTTAACACATTCTGTTTGTCAATCAGCTCAAAGGGATTTGGGACAAAGTCCATAATAACTGACTTTTTTTTTCCTAATCTAACTAACATGTTCCTCCACTTTCCAGGTGATTGTGGTTTGCCCATCCCTCTTTCTCCACCATCTTCTTTAGACCATCCACACCTCTGTTTTCAAACTGTGACCCAATAGGTAATGAATTTCCTTCTGTGTCTATAGGTGGTGAGGGCATCTTCAAGATGGACAGCAACTGGAATAAGACCAAGGTGCTCGGAGTCCTGATGTTAGCCAATTTTCTCCTCTACATTGTGGTGGAAGTAGCCCGAAGCTACGGGCAGGACCAGTTCGTCTACAAGCGACAGAAAATGATGCCCAAAGTGTTCTGGAAGAAGATGAAAATCAGCAAGGCGTTCTGGAATCGTGAGCAGGAGCGTCTTGATGACATCTATTACCTGCCCCTTGTGAATAGCAGCGAGCCCCCTCGTGAATTTCGGGGAATCCCAAATTGGCTGAATGGCACTAGTCCGTGCCGGACAGATGGCAGAGTGATGACACAGATTGAAGACTTCAGTTCCCTACCACAGCGATTCCAGGATTTCCTATTGTACATGGGATGTAGGTCATACCCCTTGATGACGGATGCACCCAAAGTGTGTTCTAAATCACCATACCTTTTGCTTGCGATAAAATCCATTGCGCCACATTTCGACCGACGGCAGGCCATTCGGGAATCATGGGGTCGCGCTGGTGTCCTCGACGGTCGGCGCATCGCCACGGTGTTCCTACTTGGCAACACGACTCCAATGGACAACTACCCGGACTTGTCTGATATGGTCAAGCACGAGGCGGCGTTGTACGGCGATGTCCTTCAGTGGGATTACCGAGACTCGTTCTTCAATCTTACCTTGAAAGAAGTCCTCTTTCTGGAGTGGTTTGGGACACATTGCTCTTCAGCCCAATATGTCTTCAAAGGCGATGATGACGTTTTCGTCAACACGCACCATATTCTGACCTACCTAGGCAACTTTTCGGTGTCCAGCACAAAGGAACTTTTTATTGGTGACGTGATCACCAATGCCGGACCTCACCGGAGCAAAAACCTCAAGTATTACATCCCCGAGAGCGTGTTTCTGGGGGGTTACCCTCCGTATGCGGGAGGCGGAGGCTACTTGTATTCAGGTAATTTAGCACTGCGGCTAAGAACAATCTCTCGCCTGGTCACGTTGTACCCGATCGACGATGTGTACACGGGGATGTGTCTGCAGAGACTGGGACTGGTACCGGAGAAACATATTGGCTTTAAGACCTTTGATATTGAGCAGAAGAACAGAGAGAATCCATGTGCTTACAAAAGTTTGATTCTGGTCCATCCCAGGAGCCCACAGGACATGATAAAGATCTGGTCTTGGATAAATGACCCTAAAACAAACTGTGACACTACACCAGACTTGAATGGTGCGAAGAAACGCGGAAAAATCAAATAGAACCCATTATAATCAGTAATACTGTCTATACCAGATGTGGTGGGGAGACAATTGCTGACGTACTCCATGGGCTGGGTAGGGCGGGGTTTAAAAATGAGAGGGCTCGGTGATGTCACCTGAAAGCAGGGCCGTAACTACCATAGACATTGAGGGACACAAGTCCCCCCCAATAATTAGAAATGGCCAAACAAACTGCCCCCCCAAATATTTGATATCCTTGATGCTGCTCTGCTGCACTCCATTACGCACCACTCTGTTTGTTGATAGGATAACAGAAAGTTTTAAAAGTTAAAAGTAGGCTGGTCAGCAGTCTAACAGCGCTCATCAATGTCAAAATGATTGAGATGGCCAATCAAATCAAAGAGGGTGGGGCTTAGTGTTCACAAAAGGTGAGTGTGAATTCCAGTGTGAATTCCAATTAGACAGGCCTAATATCCAGTGATGCAAACTACTCAACTATATTAGACATACATATAAGAGTGAATATGGGCATATTTTAAAATAAAATATATATATATATTTTTTAATTGATTAATTAGAACTATAACTTTTTATACCCCAAATATTTAAGACATGGTTATGGCCTTGCCTGAAAGGGAAGTTGTTTAAAGGGGCGGAGCAAGTTGTGAAGAAAACCTTTTTGTTTCTCTGGAATAATTGTTCACAATGAGACCAGGAAGTGTATTAAAATAGACGTCATGTGCATTAAACATCTCAGAGGGATTGTGCTGCTTTTACACAGTTTTTGCCTTTATTTACTCACAATGAGTAAAATATGATGCATTGTGAGAAATCAGGGTGTATTTTTATAACAAGAATGAGCTAAAGAGACTGATGGGTTTATTTTGTGTAATTTTATCATGTTGCTTTTATTTATGCCCGTATTTGTGTGAGGGAAAAGCAGAACTGAGTTGTTTGACTTCTATTGCATTAAACCTCCATATTCTCAGGAAGCTGTTGTTTGATTGATCGCCAATTACACTAGCAAAACAACAATAATATTAGATGTTTTTATTACTTAATTTGTATGCTGTTTGTTCAAGCGAGTTGTGACCTTTGTTGTAGGGCAAAAGATGACATTTACAACACCAACAACCTGAATGAGCCGCTGAAGTTCAAAGTCTAGCCAAATCCCATTACTGTATAAATGTATGTTAACTCCATTGGGAGGAGGAGCACTAAGGATGGGATTTCCGTGTCATATTTAACATGAAGTTCAGTATATTGTTCAATATGAGTTGTAATCATATGTTCACAGATTTGTAATCATGGATAAAGCGAAACATTCTGAAACAGGCTTATATGTGAAACTTGTCTTTATCATTTTACAGTAAGTTAAACACTCAGTGTTTTGTATTTAAACTAATAAAGTTCTGCTGTGTCCATATTTGTCATTATTGTCATCCGAGGCTGTCTAAATGAAAATAATTATTTTGTGTTTGCAAACAGTGGGCGGAGCCTATGGTGGCAGAAAATTACAGTTCTGCAGTAGCAGTCTATGGAAGCTAAAAAAAAAAAAAAAAAGTTAATTTCGAGTCTATATCTCACAATTCTGACTTTTTTTCTCACAAATCCGAGTTTATATCTCACATTTCTTAGAAGGAAAAACAGAATTGTGAGATATACTCTTTATTCTGTCTTTTTTCCTCAGAATTGCATGTTTATTTCTTGCAATTCTGACTTTTTTCTTTTTTATAAAGTCTGAACTGGGAGATATAAACACGCAAATGCAAAAAGAAAAAAAAAGTTGTGAAATAAACATGTTATAGACTGTTTAAAAATTATCTATGTAAAATGTTATCTTTAAAGGTGCCCTAGAATTTTTTTTTAAAAGATGTAATATAAGTCTAAGGTGTCCCCTGAATGTGTCTGTGAAGTTTCAGCTCAAAATACCCCATAGATTTTTTTTTATAAATTTTTTTAACTACCTATTTTGGGGCATAATTAGAAATGAGCCGATTCAGGGTGTGTGGCCCTTTAAATCTCGTGCTCCACGCCCACGGAGCTCGCGCTTGCCTTAAACAACATTAAAAAAGTTCAAACAGCTAATATAACCCTCAAAATGGATCTTTACAAAGTGTTCGTCATGCAGCATGTTTAATCACGTAAGTACAGTGTTTATTTTGATGTTTACATTGATTCTGAATGAGTTTGAGGCTGTGCTCCGTGGCTAACGGCTAATGCTACACTGTTGGAGATTTATAAAGAATGAAGTTGTGTTTATGCATTATACGGACTGCAAGTGTTTAAAAATTAAATAGCGACGGCTCTTGTCTCCGTGAATACAGTAAGAAACGATGGTAACTTTAACCACATTTAACAGTACATTAGCAACATGCTAACGAAACATTTAGAAAGACAATTTACAAATATCACTAAAAATATCATGATATCATGAATCATGTCAGTTATTATTACTCCATCTGCCATTTTTCGCTATTGTTCTTGCTTGCTTACCTAGTCTGTTGATTCAGCTGTGCACATCCAGACGTTCTGCCCTTGTCTAATGCCTTTCATAATGTTGGGAACATGGGCTGGCATATGCAAATATTGGGGGCGTACACCCCGACTGTTACGTAACAGTCGGTGTTATGTTGAGATTCGCCTGTTCTTCGGAGGTCTTTTAAACAAATGAGATTTATATAAGAAGGAGGAAACAATGGAGTTTGAGACTCACTGTATGTCTTTTACATGTACTGAACTTGTTATTTAACTATGCCGAGGTAAATTCAATTTTTGAATCTAGGGCACCTTTAAATATTTCATTCTGTAACTGCTATATGTCCCCTATGAACTGCATGTGTGAATATTATGTAGACTTACTGTTTACATCAAATTTATGCTTTAATGGTAGACTAATCATTGCAGGTTTCATCAGTCCAGGTTGTGACGCAACAAACGTCTCCGTTTAACTCCAAAGGGCGTCTTCATTGACGGTATACTATAAAAATAAAGACTATATTTTTTTGCATTCCGATTCTGACATTCAAAGGCACAACAAAACGTTTTTTCTCTTATTCTGTGGATTTAGCACATTTTCCTCCACGTGTTACCACTATGCGCGCGCAGCTGCAAGTGACGTAACTGTGACGTCCGCTCCACGTGATCCTGGTGGCACATCCTCGCAATTTATTTGAGATTTTACCTGGGATTTAAACCCAAAGAAGTATACAAATTTGAGGCCATATTTGATGCAAAGGTTATATTATCAAGCTTACATTCAGATTCATGTAGGGAATAATATGTCCTGTACTCTTCAGAGTTCTTTCTTCAAGCACTCTGCCATGATATCATCATATAATTATGCTCACGTTATCATTGCATAATGCTTAATAGGCTATTTCAAGTGCATTGTACCAACCTGAAAGTGTCGAGCAGCGCCCTCTGTCGGATCAAGAGAGCGTCGCATCATGTCATTCAGTCATGCGCGACAGTCAGGTACCTCATTAACTGCAGATATAATACAGGTGATGCTGACAGCTTCATACGTTTATGTTTTAAAACAAGCAACTGACAACAACGTAGAAAGTTCACGATCACAATTCTAAAATGCCACGGCGGCATTTATTGAGTAAATATAGTCTTCTGATATTAATTTATTTGACATGTTTGACAAACGGTGCTGAGGTGAGTAACTCATCATAGGTCATCTGATGGCGGTCTGATCGCTTCACCTCTCACTCATACTGTCTGTTTTCAGCAGATCATCAGAAATGACGGCCAAGCATCCGCAGGTAAACAGCTGTCCGTCACATTTACATGAATGAAAACGTTTTACACGAATGAAAAATGGTGCTCTTGCTTTATACTTAAAGGGAAAATTCACATTAAAATGAAAATTCTGTCATCATTTACTCACTCTCAAATTGTTATAAAAATGTATGCACACAAAAGAAGATATTTTGAAGAATGTCAGTAACTAACCAAACAGTTGATGGGCCCCATAGACTACATAGTATTTTTTTTGTTTCATAGCTTATGGAAGTCAATTCTTGGGTAAAGTTGGTTTTATATTCGCATATTCGGACATCAGTATTCAATAGTCTTGTTAATCACACTACATTGGACATTCAGTGGACATTCACTTGCCTGTTTTGATCGACTGTGAAAAATGTTGTAAGTTGACAATCGTTGGTTGTCAATATCATGTCGCTGCTTAAAATTCGCAAACATTAATTTATTGCACATTTATTGGAAAGTCTGAATTGAAGTCCGAATGTGCGAATATAAAACCAACTTTACACAAGTGAAGTCAATGGGGCCCATCAACTGTTTGTCATCTCAATATCTTCTTTTGTGTTCTGAAGATGAACGAATGTCTTACGGGTTTGGAACAACTTGAGGGTGAGTAAATGATGACAGAATATTCATTTTTGTGTGAACTAACTCTTTAACGCAGGGGTGTCCAATCCTGCTCCTAATTAAAGGGTTAGTTCACCCAAAAATGAAAACAATGTAATTTATTACTCACCCTCATGTCATTCTACACCTGTAAGACCTTCATCTTCAGACCACAAATTAAGATATTTTTATGCCAGCAATGTTACTGAACCTCTCAAGATCCAGAAAGGTACAAGAGAGTTGACGGTGACATTGCTGGCGATGCAGGCCTCACTGAGCCATCGAATTTCATTAAAAAATCTTAATTTGTGTTTCGAAGATGAACGAAGGTCTTTCGGGTGTACATTAAAAAAAAAAAAAAAAAAAAA
>RJVU01037554.1:5897673-5920693 GCA_003731715.1 Anabarilius grahami | reverse complement strand
TGTTTTTTTTTTTTTTGTTTGTTTGTTTTTTTTGTAGATTATATGCAAACATCTTTTATGTAAAATATCTTACTCAGGACAGTACTAAATAAAAATAACATGCATTTTGTATGATCTGAGATTCTGCAAGTGCTGCACATACATCATTTTGTTGCTTTGCAGCCTGAAATGAAGATGGACACAGTTTTTGTTTTATCCAGCTGTATTTACTCTTTACAACTTATAACATCCAAGTGAAATATATAACTCCAGCATGTCAGAACAATATAAAAAAATATATATAAAAAAAATTTAATTAAAAACCAGAATCACTGAGTTGGAAAAAGGATCACCCTCTTCTGTCAGTATTTAGTTGAACCACCTTTTGCTTTAATTCCAGCCTTTAGTCTGTTGGGATATGTCTCTACTAACTTTGCATCTAGACTTTGCAATATTTGCCTACTCTTCTTTGCAGAACTGCTCAAGTTCAGTTAAATTTGATTTGTGACCGTTTGTGGACTGCAGTCTTCAAGTCATTCCACAGATTTTCAATGGGGTTTAAGTCTGGGCTCTGACTAGGCCATGCAAGGACATTCACCTTTTTTTTCCTTCAACCACTGTGTGGTCAGTTTTGCTGTGTGCTTTGAGTCATGTTGGAAGGTAAACCTTCTTCCCATTGATAACCTTCTGGCAGAGGGCAGCAGATTTTCCTCAAGAATTTGATATTTTGCCCCATCCATTTTTTTTCTTCTATCCTGACAAGTGCTCCAGTCCCTGCTGCAGAGAAACACCTCCATAACAGGACATTACCACCTCTGTGCTTTACTGTAGGGATGGTGTTATTTGGATGGTGAGGTGTTTTGGATTTCTGCCAGACATATCATTTGGTGTTGAGGCCAAATAATTCAATTTTAGTCTCATCTGACCATAACACCTTTTTCCATGTGGCCTCAGATTCTTCAAGGTGTGTTTTGGCAAAGCTCAGTCGTGGCTGCATATGGCCTTTCTTGAGGAGTGGCTTTTTTTCTTGCAACCCTCCCAACAAGCCACATTTGTGGAGAATTTGTGATGTTGTCACATGCACACAATGACCACTCTTTGTTATAAATTCCTGCAACTGCTTCAGAGTTGCTGTAGGCCTCTTTGACCAGTTTCCTCCTGGCTCTTTCATCCAGTTTGGAGCGACGTCCTGATGCAGGTAGGGTTGTAACAAATACCTTCCACTTCTTTTTGATAGACTTCACTGTGTTTCTAGGCATTGATAATACCTTGTAAAAAAAATTTTTTTTGTATCCATCTCCTGACTTGTGCCTGTCCACAAATTTATCCCGGAGATCTTTTGACAGTGCCTTGCCACACATAGTTGATTGATTGTTTTAGTTGCACTACCAAGGACTGAAATGTTCCATGCAGGAAAGCTCTTTTCATGTTGAGCTAATCAAAATGACCACAGCTGATCACAGTTGAAAGTCAAATGTCTTTGTGGGCCACTGAGAAGGTGATAAGCTACACCTGATTGAGTTTACAAGTCATTTTTAGGAGGGGGGTGATCCTTTTTCCCAACTCAGTGNTTTTTCCAACTCAGTGATTCAGTTTTTTATTTTTTGTTTTTATTTCTCACTTGTTGGTGTTATATCTTTCACTTGGATGTTGTACTGACAAACACTGCTTTTTAAACATTCCATGTGGTCAGAAAATATGAATGAAACTTATAAAACTTCATGTATGAAATTTAATGAATGAAACTTATAAAAGAAACACATTTAAGTAGTTTTAGATATAAAAGTTTATCTCAATCTGCTCTGAACAGGCCAATTTGTGTGTGTGTGTGTGTGTTTAAACAGACATCAATGAGTGTGAGACACAAATGGTGGTGTGTGACGCTCATGCTGAGTGTGTGAATCAGTTCGGATCATACTCCTGTCGTCTCCGTGGTTACCGTGAGGGAACGAGCTTTTGTGTGGAGTCTGCTGAACCTGGTATGAGACTGATATTCAGAAGTTTGTACTGACAGGTTTACACTATTTTCCCAATAACTTTTCTCTGCTGTTCTCTGATTGCCTTTCAGAACTTAATTTTCCTCTCCACTTGCTTTCTAGACTGTAGCGGGACATCATCTCCCACAATCCTCCAGGGTGTTTACGCCATCTGCGGCCTGCTCACGTTGCTCATCTTGCTGTTGCTGTTGGTGATTCTTTATCTATACCGCCGACACTATAGGGGGTCGTTCCTCCCTCGCTGCCAGAAAATCAGCATTAGCAGTGTCGTGGATGCTGTTGCCAATGACAGTGACAACAATAACACAGGAAATGATAATGGCAGTGGTGCGAACCCATCCAGATTCCCGCCTCCACCCCCACCCATGAGGATGCCCAAAGACGGCCACCGCTCTCTGGACCTTCCATTATTACGCTTCAGCTCTCTAGGGCCTCCTGATGGATTTAGAAGTAAAATACATGCAGAGAAACACTAGTTTTGATTGTTACAGTGTTCCTCTTGTCCGAGAGTGCTGTCACTAAATGCACTGCACTTCACAGGGTGTGTGATTGGTCTTATTTGTACTAGAGAGCTATGTACTACTTTTACTGTTTCCATGTATGCTTTTTTTCTAGTTTGATTTATGAAGTATTTTGGTAAAACGCTGGTTTCTGTTTGGTCTGTTCTTGTATTTTTGTTCACAGAATTCTCACTCTTAAAAATAGAATTGAATAGAACTCAAAAGTGCTTTCTGTACTTTGTGGTTTTCAGTGTTGGAAGTGATGCATTACAAGTAATCGGATTACTTTCCCCAAGTTACTAGTAAAGTAGTGCATTACTTTTACATTTACAACAAAATATCAGTTACTTTTAGTAACGCAATATTGTAGCTAACACATTACTTTTAAAAAGTAACTTTCCCCGTGGTTTTATGCAACTAAATTTGTTTGCGAGACAGAATTGAGTTGAATGCGTGACAGATTTTTGGGATTCTACAGACACGGAAATCTCAACATACTAGAAAAACAGCGCAAATGTTTTTACAATTACAGTACTCCACTTCTAGTTTACCTCTTGCGGCTAATGAAATACTTCTGCGACGCTTTGTAAAATTAGGTGGATACATTTTACTAGTTATGCTCCGCTCCAAAATTGCTTTTGGTAAGTGCAATCTCTATTAAAAATCTTTAGAAATTCAAAGGAGGTGTGAATCTGTACATTTGTACAGTATCATTGATTTACAATAGACCTTATTCAGAGAAGCGCCATGACCGGTATGAATTATGAAAGCGAGGCTGTGAGGGATAGACTTAGTGTTTTAAATGGCATCCCTCTTATGGAAATTAACCATGGTTTTATTCAAGTAAAAGTGTAACCATGTTTTCTGGTGGAAAATTACCATTTGTATAACCACACTTTTGCTACAAATACCACGGTTAAACTATGGTTAGTGCAGGAAAACTATGGTTAATTTGTGGTTACCATGGATTAAAGGGTTAGTTCACCCAAAAATGAAAATTCTATCATTTATTACTCACCTTCATGTCGTTCCACACCCGTAAGACCTTCGTTCATCTTCAGAACACAAATTAAGATATTGTTGATGAAATCCGATGGCTCCGTGAGGCCTGCATAGCCAGCAATGACATTTCCTCTCTCAAGATCCATTAATGTACTAAAAACATATTTAAATCAGTTCATTTGAGTTCAGTGGTTCAATATTAATATTATAAAGCGACGAGAATATTTTTGGAGCTCCAAAAAAACTAAATAACGACTTATATAGTGATGGCCGGTTTCAAAACACTGCTTCAGGAAGCTTCGGAGCGTTATGAATCTTTTGTGTCGAATCAGCGGTTCGGAGCGTCAAAGTCACGTGATTTCCGAACCGCTGATTCGATACACTGATTCATTGTGCTCCGATGCTTCATGAAGCAGTGTTTTGAAATCGGCCATCACTAAGGTCATTATTTTGTTTTTTTGGCGCACCAAAAATATTCTCGTCGCTTTATAATATTAAGATAGAACCACTGTACTCACATGAACTGATTTAAATATGTTTTTAGTACATTAATGGATCTGGAGAGAGGAAATGTCATTGCTGGCTATGGAGGCCTCACTGAGCCATCGGATTTCAACAAAAATATCTTAATTTGCATTCTGAAGATGAACGAAGGTCTTACGGTTGTGGAACGGCACATCATTTTTGGGTGAACTAACCCTTTTAAAAACAAAACAACATGGTTATTGTAGTTATTTGTTGTAAAACCATGGTTAATTTTTGTAAGGGCTGTATAAAGCTCCTAGATCATTTATAATTTTCCACAGCTCATGTTGTCTGGAGTTTGTTTGTTTTTGTCTACTGAAATTTCTTGTAAAGATATTTTTTCAGTGTTTTGTCAAAAGAACAATCCAAAAACATTATATAACAGTACAAACCACTGAAGTAATGCATGTCTATCCCTCTTAGCCTCGCTTTCATTCCAGCTGAAAATCAAAGTGTTCTTTTTCTTCTTCTCCCAAACAGATGTGTATTATTATATAAATAACCTACTCCAAATGGTCTATTAAAAGATTAAAAGTGATTTGTCACAGAAAGGCTCATTTGAGCACTCTGGGATTATGGTTCAAGCGTCCGTTCTTCCGCGCATGCGCACCAATCCGAATCATTTCCGGGCGAAGTGACTGCTAGTAAGTGTGATGCATACAGTTACTGGACTCCATAACATCTTTAGTAAATAATATTAAATGCTAGAAAAACCAGCGACTCAACGTAAAGCAGTATAAACTGCGGCAGCGTCACGCGAATTGCCTCATCAGTTGAATTCATGCTGCATATTTGTGTTTTTCGATGTTCAATATGTCTCGTGCATGAACAACCTGTTGTGTTGTCCGTCTGATTTTCTTAAAGCATCATTTGTTTGGCTTACGTATCAGCTTAATTAGTCATGCAGTTGAATAGTTTGTGTGCTTTGTGTGAGTTCTGAGGGCTGATTTGATGGCGGACAGTGTAAACAGAGACATGCATAGATCTTATTGGTTAGAGATTACTAATAATGCTTATTCCTAGCACAATGCCTGGTGTTTTGACAGAGTACAAGGATCAGCAGCAGCTCATTTGCTTTGAATGAAGTGTATATTAATGATGTGTGGCTCTAGAGCCAGAAAGAGTTGTGCGCACGAGCTGTATGCAGTTCATTCTAAGAAAATGCATGGAAAGTGTCCATATTATGTATGTTGCGTGCCTAATAATGCATGTGGAGAAAGTGCAATAGTTGGACTGAAACTAACTGATCATGTTTGTATTTCAGAGGATGTTGGGGTATATCTGGAAGTGTTTCTATTCCTCCTGTCTGCGCTTCTGGTTGAAATGGTTGCTCCGGCTGGTCACAGGAAGATGCGAGTTACAGCGGATTTGTGCCCGATGCAAAGCTGGAGCTCTGAGGACATCACAGATAGGTGACAATGATATGTGTGCACTAGACTTATTTATGTTTATTTATGTATGGGAGAATAGTTAAAGGTATCGTTTTAACCTTAAAGTTCTGTTCATGCAGTGACCTGTTTGTAGTGATTATTATATTTGGCTGAAACTCTTCTTTTAAAGGTGCAATATGTAAGAATTTTGCAGTAAAATATCCAGAAACCACTAGGCCAGTGTTATATACAGTTGCAAGAAAAAGTATGTGAACCCCTTGCAGAATCTGTGAAAATGTGAATAATTTTAATGAAATAAGAGAGATCATACAAAATGCATGTTGTTTTTTGTTTAGTACTGTCCTGAGTAAGATATTTTACATAAAAGATGTTTACATTTAGTTCACAAGACAAACAGCTGAATTTATTAAAATGGCCCCTTTCAAAAGTATGTGAACCATTGATTCTTAACACTGTGTGTGGTTACCTGGATGATCTATGACTGTTTGTTTTGTGATGGTTGTTCATGAGTCTCTTGTTTGTTCTGAGCAGTTAAACTGAACTCTGTTGACTGAATGATTTTGAGATCCGTCTTTTCACACTGAGGACAATTGATGGACTCAAACACAACTATTAAAAAAGGTTCAAACATTCACTGATGCTTCAGAAAAAAAACATGATGCATTAATAGATGGGGGGTGAAAACATTTGGAATTTGAAGATCAAGGTAAATTGTATTTAAATTGTCTTCCGGGAAACATGCAAGCATCTTCTGTTGCTTCCGAAGGGCAGTACTAAATGAAAAACAATGATATTTAAACAAAATAAGAAAAATTGTGACATCTTCATCCTGTTCAAAAGTTTTCACCCCCCGACTCTCAATGCATCGTGTTTCCTTCTGGAGCATCAGTGAATGTTTGAACCTTTTTTAATAGTTGTGTTTGAGTCCCTCAGTTGTCCTCCATGTGAAAAGACGGATCTCAAAATCATTCAGTCACTGCTGTAAAGGGTTCAAATATGCAAAAAATGCTTGAAAACTAAAGAATCTGCAGGAGCTGGAGGATTTTTCTGAAGAACAGAGTTCAGTTTAACTGCTCAGAACAAACAAGAGACTCATGAACAACCATCACAAAACAAAAAAACAGTCATAGATCATCCAGGTAACCACACACAGTATTGAGAATCAATGATTCACAAACTTTTGAATGGGGCCATTTTAATAAATTCAGCTATTGTTTTGTCTTGTGAACTAAATGTAAACATCTTTTATGTAAAATATCTTACTCAGGACAGTACTAAATAAAAAATAACATGCATTTTGTATGATCCCACTTATTTTATTAAAATTATTCACATTTTCACAGATTCTGCAAGTGGTTCACATACTTTTTCTTGCAACTGTATTTTGTTCACTTGAGTACTTACAATATCTCAAATGTTTCCAACTATTTGTAAATCTTGAGAAAATGGCAATTTTAACCAAGGCTCCGGGACGTGTGAGGAGTCGCCTGTCAATTGCGTCATACCCGCGTTACCCTCGGTTTCCGGTTTTATTTTGTAGAAACCATGGGAACACCAAAGACGCTTTAATATATTACATGTTTTATTAGACAAGGAAACAACTGTTTTGATATATTTATAGACAGAAAACTAATTATTGTTATATAGCTCAACACGTTTAGTCTTATTGTTTAAATCTAATTTTCTTGATTTTTTGTGAGTACCATGCTTTACCACGCCTCAGAGAAAAACACTATTTTGTCAAGTACCTAACATAGCATAATCAGATGCAGCTTTATTTTAGTAACAGTAATACAGAATTTTCTCCATCATACAATACGTTTTAAAATTAATTGCATGCCATTTATCAACACAAGCCATCCAGCATTAATATGATATTCTAAAATCGATCTATCTTACTGCAGTGTGTAACAGTGTCTCACAGCAGCCGCCGAGCGAACGCACAGAGTAACGTTATAACATCATTTTCAACACACTCAAATGTATCTAATATGATAAACAGAGATTTGTTACCTCATACTCATGACCGGAAAAGCAGAAGCGGCGCCAGCGACTGTGTCATAATAAAAGTTCTGCTGCTCCTGAGGCGTGTGTTGCACAATCGCTCCAGCTCCTCGTTCAGCTCCCACAACACTCGCTCCTGCTCTGCTTCATATACAGTAACGTTAATAATCACATCCATGAACATGATTTCTTCCCGATTCTTTTCCACTTGCTGTGAGGTGAAGACCACATGTCCCAAGATTCTGCGCTCAAACTTGGCGTCATAAAGCTACGCCTTTGTTTTGAATAGGCCTCTAGTGACCTCTAGGGGACAGGAAATTTTACATATTGCACCTTTAAGACAAAATTTGAATTGTCATGGATAACTTTTACAAACCCGTCGTTGCTTTTCTTTGTAGAGTATTCTCTGAAGTCCTCCAAAAGCAAGGTATGTGTAATCTGTTTGCTTCAGCACTTTATTATCTGAGTAAACATGGATGGGAACCACATTGATTGATCTGCCAAGATTTATCTGATGAACTCAATTTGTTTGTGTTTGATCAGGTAATGCGAGCCGCTTTGTCTTTGAAGGAGAATGATTTGGAGGATCATCTAGCTCAAATAATCCGGGAAAAGAGAATCAAGGAGCAGAAAGATCCTACGTGAGGCTTTCTTAAGATTGTGTTAACTTCATTCAGTAGGGAAAATCAACTTTAAAGTGAAGACATTCACATTTTTTTAATTGTTCGTGTTCACAATATGAGATTATATGTAGTGTTTTTGTACATTATTAAGCTTTCACACCACAACAACTGTATTCTAGATATTTATATATTTGCTCTGAAATGGCATAAACAAATTTTTCTGAATAGAGGGACCTTCATTTTGACCCAATAGCCTCAAGTTTGTTGCAATTGTTTTTGTAAGACTTTTGTTTTTAACAATATATTTATTGTTAAGAAACTTTTTTTACTTTTCACAAAATACAAATTACACATTACAAAAGAACCATCATCCTTTAATTTGAAATAATATTTTTTTGTAAAAAATACAAAAAATTTATAAAAACTGCTGAGAAATACAACAAAATTTTTGCATTGTATTAATGTAAAAATCTAGTTAAAAATAATAATTTGTCCCTAATTAAAATAAATATCAAAACATTTTAATAAATATTAAAAATATTTTAGGTATTTCTTTTAATATTTGACAAATGCATAAAGGTAAATAAAAAAACACTAGGACTTCAGTGAACATATATGAGTAGCAGTGAATCATTTAATAAACATTATGAATTCATTCATTGAAACATTTTGAAGTGATTCATGGAAATGAGTCAAACTTTAGTTGTACTGAAGTTTAAATCAGAGACTCACTAATCAAAAAGTTTTTTTGGCTTCACAATTTTTATTTTCCCTGTTGTCCTTTGTTTTATATATAGAATGTTGTGGACATTATTAAGGTCTAACAGCAGTTTCACTCTTACAGGTTTAAGGTGAATCTTCGCCAGTGCTTGTTACAGATCAACGGATATAACAAGCTGTTTGAGGTGGTTGAGGAACTAAGAAAAGAGGTGTTCGACTCTGAAAACGAGGCACACGAGACCATGCTTCTGAAGGTGACTGATTTAAAGTCTGATATCTCACCTGAAGATGATTTGAGCTTCAGAGTTTTTCAGTTCTGACGAGTCTGTGTGTTTGTTTGCTCTCCTCCAGTTGTGGGACTTGTTGATGCCGTCAGTGAAGTTGGAATCGAGGATCACTAAGCAGTGGGGAGACATCGGTTTTCAGGGCGATGACCCGAAGACTGACTTCAGAGGGATGGGGATGCTGGGACTCACAAACCTTCTGTATGTGGAACATCTCTGATTATGATGAATTACAGGAAGGTGCTGTTTTTATCCCGTTGCTTCCTTGATCATTTTAAGTTGATGTTTTTCTTTGTTTTCTCAGTTTTTTCAGTGAGAAATACACTGATGCTGCCCGGCAGGTCCTGTCACATGCGAATCACCCCAGACTAGGGTAAGTCCTCAAGGGTCTACGGCAAACTTAGCGTTAGTCAGGATTGTTAGTGAAATTGATACTTATTATAATGATATCTTTGTGTCATTGCAGATACTCGTATGCCATAGTGGGCATCAATCTGACCGAGATGGCATACAGCTTGATGAAGAGTGATGCTCTGAAGTTTCATTTCTATAACACAGTACCGGGAAAACCCGAAATGCTGCACTTCCATCAGTTCTACTGTGAGTACACACACGCATATATATATATATATATATATATAATAGTGTATTAAAGGGTTAGTTCACTTTTAAAATGAAAATTAGCCCAAGCTTTACTCACCCCCAAGCCATCCTGGGTGTAAATGACTTTCTTCTTTCTGATGAACACAATCGGAGATATATTAATAAATATCCTGACGCATCCAAGCTTTATAATGGCGGTGAGTGAGTATGAAGCTGAAGAAAGTGCATCGATCCATCATAAACGTACTCGACAGCTCTGGGGGGTTAATAAAGGCCTTCTGAAGTGAAGTGATCTGTTTGTTTAAAAAAATATATCCATATTTAACAAGTTATAAAGTAAAATATCTAGCTTCTGCCAGACCGCCTTCCGTATTCAACTTAGGAAGAAAGCGTAACTGGCGTCGTGTCAGTTAATCTTTTTCCATAAGTCGAATAGGGAAGGCGTATGACGTAAGCTTTTTGAACTTTTTTTTACACTTTCTTCGTAACTTGAATACTGAAAGCGGTCTGGCGGAAACTAGATATTTTACTTTCTAATCGTTAAATATGAATATATTTTACTTACACACATGCGTCACTTCACTTCAGAAGGCCTTTATTAACCCCCTGGAGCCGTGTGGAGAATGTTTATGATGGATTGATGCACTTTCTTCAGCTCATACTCGTTGATCCCTGTTCACTGCCATTATAAAGCTTAGATACGTCAGGATATTTATTAATATAGCACTGATTGTGTTCATCAGAAAGAAGAAAGTCATATACACCTAGGATGGCTTGAGGGTGCGTGAAGCTTGGGGTAATTTTCCTTTTAAAGTGAACTAATCCTTTAAAGCAGTAAAAAAAGGTTTAAATATGATCGAAGTGAATCTGACAACTTGTCAAAATCATGGCCTTGTAATATTTCATTACAAAATAAAAACAAATTAGATGAAAATGAAGCCTTGTTTAAGTACCATAATTATTATTATTTATTTTTTTGCATTGACATTTTCTCTCCAGTTCTGTTTCGTTCTCATTACTGTAAAAAACTAATAAAATATAAAATACTGTTTAAAAAAAAAGAAAAATTCAAATTAGCAGAAATGCAATGAAAGACTATTATTTTGACTAAAAAAAACAATACTTTATAATTTATACTTTAAATGATTATTTATTAATTATTTTTAGTGAATAATAAACAATAATAGTTCTTTTTGCATAATAGTGGGTAATAGTCATACTACATTTATGCTTATTTGAAAAAAAAATTTTATACAGTATTTCATTTTTTGGCCTTATATTACAGTAAATTTTCTATTCAAAGGTCCTAAAATAGGCTTACATTTCTTTATGTAAAATGTAATCTATTTTGTAATTATTATTTTTTTCTTTGTTGGACCTGTTTTTCCTCGTCAGTTATGGTCACGTGTGTTCTCTGTCTCTGTTGGTAGGTTACCTGGCGTATGAGTTCGATAAGTTCTGGTTGGAAGAGGAGCCGGAGAGCATTATGGAGTTCAATCGCTACAGGGAGAAGTTTCACGACAAGGTCAAAGGGCAACTTCAGGTGCCGGAGGTCACGCTTCTCATGACCGTGGACCAAGAAAAGTGACTTCAGCGGTCCAGCATCATTTCAAAGACAATAGGAAACCGGAACAGTTCCTTTTGTTTTCTTTTTCCATTGACTTCATGATAGTTTTTAGTTGGGAAATGTACAACGTGCATGAATCTTTATTTGAATATTAATAATTAAACAACAACTGTATTAAGTGTACATCAAGGGTACATAGCTGGTTGTTTAGCTATATTTACCTGGTCAGGGAAAAGACTTCCACTGTTAAGTATTACTAATAATACTTTAGAAGTGATTTTTTTTTAAACTTCCCCATCACACTTGAACGTTTTGGTCGTGCACACATGACTCCTGCTTCTCAATGTTTACCCATCTCAGGAAGTTGATGTTTCTGTTCATAAGATTTTAAGACGTTGTTTTTGTCCTATATGCAGATGATTCAACATCTTTGCATGTTAAAATGCGTTTAAGTTGTATTAAACTTTCACCCATCTTCGTCTGCACAATTCTTGATGTGGCCTATAAATATTTAATATCTAATCGATTATATGATCTGTTATGTGAATATTATTCAGACCTCAACTCAATTCCAAAGTACAGCATTTGTATGCACAAACGTTGATGTAACGATGTGTTGTTGTCTTATTTATAAAAGATGTTTGGTTTTGAAGATGTAACTTTTTATTCCTGATGACCCAATTAATTTTATAGTGTTGGATTCATACCTAATGTTGAAGAATAAAATTAGTGACATTAATACGCAACGTTTGCTTGTTTTCTTTAGAGCTTTGGTAATAAGAATTAAAGATTTGAGATTAGTAAAATAATGGAGATTTTTTATAAAATGGGTTATGTAGTTTTTTACGTGGTCACCATTTCCTTTAATCATTTTTATTCACCTTTTTGCCTTTACTAGATGATTTTAACTCATCCTGTGACATGAATTCTTTTTTAAATCCTTGTAGTCTCTCAACAATTATGTTAATAAAATCTGCTTGGATAAGCAAAATGCTGTTTAAAAGTCACCTTGTTGTATGTTACAAAAATGAGGTTCATAGAATTGATTTTTTTTATAACCAATCAACATTTACATGACTAATGCATGATACCATAAATGTTTAAAAAGGCTATATGTTGAATTTAGAAACCCTTATTGGTGACACTGGTGGCCGTTAAGTGAACTGCAGCCAGCAACTTGTTACTCGCACTCCTGCACACATAACATGACACTGAACTTGATTCAACTTCAAGTTGTCATTCAAGTTCTTTTTTGTTCTTTTATAGGTAAAAATAAATTGTCTCAGCGATATTCTGTTAACTACGGAAGAGGATTAGGGCCAAGCAATAATAAAAAAATAAAACCATCTCGAGATTAAAGTTGTTAAATTTCGAGAAAAAACTCGTTAAATTTCGAGAAAAAGGTCGAGATAAAATGTTGAGAATAAACTCGTTAAATTACGAGGAAAAATTTGTTAACGAATTTGTTCTCGTGATTTAACGACTTTTTTCTCGTAATTTATTGACTTTATTCTCAACATTTTATCTTGACTTTTTTCTTGAAATTTAACGAGAACAAATTCGTTAAATTCTGAGAAAAAAGTCATTAAATTACGAGAAAAAAATCTTTAAATTACGAGTTTTTTTCTTGTAATTTAATGAGTTTATTCTCAACATTTTATCTCGACTTTTTTCTCGAAATTTAACATTTTTCTCATAATTTAACGAATTTGTTCTCGTAATTTAACGACTTTTTTCTCGTAATTTATTGACTTTATTCTCAACATTTTATCTTGACTTTTTTCTTGAAATTTAACGAGAACAAATTCGTTAAATTCTGAGAAAAAAATCATTAAATTACGAGAAAAAAATCTTTAAATTACGAGTTTTTTTCTTGTAATTTAATGAGATTATTCTCAACATTTTATCTCGACTTTTTTCTCGAAATTTAACAACATTTTTCTCAGAATTTAACGAATTTGTTCTCGTTAAATTTCAAGAAAAAAGTCGAGATAAAATGTTGAAAATAAAGTCAATAAATTACGAGAAAAAAGTAGTTAAATTATGAGAAAAATTTTAAATTTCGAGAAAAAAGTCGAGATAAAATGTTGAGAATAAAGTCATTAAATTACGAGAAAAAAATCTTTAAATTACGAGTTTTTTTCTCGTAATTTAATGAGTTTATTCTCAACATTTTATCTCGACTTTTTTCTCGAAATGTAATGTTTTTTCTCGTAATTTAACAAGTTTATTCTCAACATTTTATTTCGACTTTTTTCTCGAAATTTAACGAGTTTTTTCTCGAAATTTAACAACTTCAATCTCGAGATGGTTTTATTTTTTTATTATTGCTTGGCCCTAATCCTCTTCCGTAGTTAACCGACATTTAGATAAATATGTAAATATGTGCTGCGCACTTTCTTCTCAAAAACAAACGCAACAAAAATGATAGCAATGAGAAAACTGAAGTTACGAAAGCATCTGATCATAGCGATGTGGATGTTTGCGCAAGCTCAGATGAGGTAAGTAAAATTACACTATGATAGATTTATTTGAGTATATTTGAGACTACAAATGTGTCATAAGAGACACTCACGGGAGCGCGCGTAACCGTCACATTTTGATTTTCCCGGCAAAAACGTCCCGAGTCCTTCACATTAAAATCTCTTCATGCTTTCATAAACAACCTAGGAAGCAGAGGAAGGTCTCGTTTTTAAGTTTCGTTAAAGCTGTTCACACATTGGCAATAGAAAAAAGCAATTAATATATTAAAATTCTTAAATATAGACCCTTTAAATATCGAAGTAAATTATTTGACAATGTATTATCAGTATATGACAATGTAAAGATTTTTTATGAAGAGAGACTCATGCCTTTGAACATCAATCTTATTTCACATAAAGTACCACAACAATATTCCACTGTCCCCGTAAAGACATACAGAAGTATAAAGGTGTTTTATTGAAGCATGTATGCTATCTTCTTGTTTTTATAGGTTTCCAGTAATGAGGCAATCTCACTTTCTAGGTCATTCCAGGGTTACGTTTTAAAATATTTAGGGTTAAATAGACATTAAGGTAAATGGTTGCTTTAAACAAAGCACTAATTGCTTAAAAAAAACGAGGATAAATATTACATAAACGTTATGTACATTATATCAAGGGGTTGTGGTTCAGAACATCCTCTCATTTCAATCTGTGCATTGGATGATCAATAGTTGTATTGTGCAGTGGTTTCATAATTATTTATACATGAAAAATGCCCTGAAGGAGAAAGGATGACGATCATGATCTGATTCTGATGTTTCTATCAAATGCTCATTGATGCATCCCATAGTGTTGCCTGTTCAGCCTCCATGTGGAAGTCTGAAACTGGAAGTTGCTGCGCCTGCGCTCTGGTTTCCATCGCCCGTCAGAGATGTGAGTCCGTGTGTTTAAAAGGATGTCAGTTTGAGTTTAGCATCTACGTAGTGGCCTCGATTCTGTTCCTGGACATCATCATAGCCCTCTTCAGCTGCTCGAACGACACAAACATCACCACGTTCCAGGAGCCCAACCTCAGGAATGATGGAACGAAACTGAAAGAAAAGAAAAGTTTTGTCTGTTAAGGCCCGTTCACAGCAAGCACGATACCCAGACAGCAACATAGTGTGGCCCAGATCCGGCCCACATCTGGTACATGTGGATTACACGTGCACCAGATGTGGGCCGAACCTGGGCCGACCCTATGTTGCTGTCAGGGTAACTATAACGATAACGATAAAGACGTAATTCTAAAATTCGTTCTACATCTAAAAGAATGGCAGAGTCCACACCACAACTATAACAGCACAGAGAAACAATATCGTTGGAGTCACCTTCAGAACATTTTTTTCCAGGTGATGAACACTAAAAACATTGACAACCAATCAGAACCCATCCTGCTTTAAGAGCTTGAGCATTTAAAGAGGCAACAAAATTACAGCGCGTGCTTATTATAAACAGAACAATATTGTGCGTTGTTGTGGATGCTTAGTTATCGTTTTCGGTGTTAAGGGGCCTTTAGTCAGAAATCCTTTCAGACACGATATTTATAATACATTCAACTCCATTAGATAGGGTTTTACTATTATTCACCTTTATTCAACCAGGATACAAATGTTAAATTTACAAGAAGTCTGCAATAAAATTTCACAATGTGACACAGTGATCCCAGTCCTATACTATATGTAGTAAACAGCATGCAAGATAGATAGGGTTAGTGTTAAAGTATGTGCTCGCTCACCCTTTGTAAAATGCGGTGGGTCCTTCTTTGGTCATCATAGTCCAAGCACAGTTGAGGGAGCTTCTGTACTGACCGGGAGGAGAGTTCATGTAGCGAGTCTTCACCACGTCCACAGGAGATGCGATCACTGTTGTGATGAAACCGGCTCCGAACGCAGACACAAAATGACACGGAAGATTGTCTGCAATGCAAAAACAGGAATAAATGTTACTGAAATGTGTGCTTGAAGGCTCTCTTGTTACTCATTATATAATATAAAAAAACATTTCTCATTTTCATTTAGTTTAACCCTCTGGTGCTGCAAAAACTTTTTTTTGCCTTTTTCGAATATTTTCTTCATTGGAATGGTATGAAAATTGGTAAATGTTTTGGCACTTGCTATGTGGACACAAAAAAAAACAAAAACACAAATAGGCTAATGGACATGATTTGAAAAGGTTAAATGGTCCTGAAAAAAAAAAATCACACTCTAATTGTTCACGGTCAAAAATGAGCGCATTGGAAACAAATGGGAAGCGAATTTAATCTAGTGGAAACGTTTGGTACTGCGCCCAAACAGAATCTTACTGAAAGCTCATTTTTTGAGATATCAACCTCAAATTTGGAACACAGCTTGTTTCGATTTATGTTTCTCTTACAGTTTCAGAGTGAAACATGTTTTGGAAAATATATCAAATTTAAAAATAGCATTTTATGCACTTTTCATAATAATAGTAAACTTTTTTAATTTTCACTTTTGTAACTTTTTTCACTTCACAAGCGTCGTCTTTAAAAAGAGACCAAACTTAAGTCTGTGCTCCAAATCATTCAAGATTCACGACAGTTTAAGTTGGAAATTTCAATTTCAGGTCTATGCTCAAAAAGTGATTAACAGACAGTAAACGGATCATAACTATACAATTTAGTAGCATAAAATCCCCTCAAAATACAAAATATTAAATAAAAAACATTATCGAACTAAAATATAGTACATTCATTTCACTGAAATAAAAATTTGGTCCTTTTTGACCACCATGTGAGCAGCAAGTACTACATGTACTAAATTTACTTGATGTACTCAAATAAAAAAATAAAAAAACATATACATAGTCGCCTTTATGTATATGTAAATGACATGTCTGGTGTAAACCAGTGTTATTTTAGTATTATCTATATACTTTTATAGCATTTATTAATATTTTAATTTATTTGATTTAATATTTAATTTATTATTTTAATAATAATCAGCATTTACTTGTATATTTAGTTTTCCATTTTAGTTTTAAGTCATTTTGTAATGAGCTTCGTTCATTTTTATTAATTTTTTTTAAATATTTCTATTTGTTTATTTTTATTTCATTGTAGTTTTAGTCATTTTAGCACTTACACGAAAGTTAGAAACAATTGGCAACTAACTGAAATAAAATACTTTTTTAAAGTGCAATCTAACATTTATATTTAATTTCAGCTTTTTTCAATTAAAAGCAACACATTGGAACAGTTTTAGTTTAAGTTAACAATATGACATGACTGTGTCAGGGACACTCTGATCTGTGTGTGTCAGTGTGGAGCTTCATCACACCTTTGCCCTGCTTTCACAGGCCTTTCACTACAGATGTGCTGATGTTGTGTCATAGTTTGCTAATTCTCCAAAGCATGACCTGATCACCAGTACTATCTTATCTGGTGAAAGTGGTTTGTACTGGTTGATTCTAACATGCTCCACACTGGTTATTGGAGGTTAGACACTAAAGGGAGGGTGTGTGAGCTTTTGACCAATCACAAACGCTCCAGCTGTGTCTCCTTATGGACTCTTGGCCTGATTTCGAGGCTCCGTCACATGCTGGCACATGCTTTGAGTTTTGGGAAACATGCTGAAATCATATGTTATGGATTTAATGATTCCTACTTGCTAAAAATGCTGAATAAAAACAGGATTGGTAACAGTAATGTTGTTCCTGTTTATTTATACATCCAACTGTATTTTTAAAGGCTCCTGATTTCCAGGTGTACTGTGAGTCTTCAGTCATGTGACTTACCTGACATGAGTTTATGTTTAAGAATGGCTTCTTTGATGAGATCGTAAGACACCAGCTCTGTGCAGTTGACCAGGGCGTTCCTCGTGATGTTCGGTAGAGTTCCTGTATTAAAACAAATCACAAATAAATAAGATATTCATTAGGATCATCAGTGCTGTTGTTTCTTAAGCAAAGCCAGAGCTGGCATGGGAAAAAAAACATGCATATCAGGATTAAGAACATTATTTTGGCCAAAAGACATTTTGAATATTTGAATTTTTTTTCCTGTAAGCAAGGGATTTACCCAACAATTCACTGGCTCTTTTTAAAGGTGCTTTATGTAAGAATGACAGCTAGTGGTTGAAATGGGTACTGCAGTCCAAATTCAAAATATTGTTTCCCCCGCCCCCTCCCCCTCAGACTCGACACTCTCACACGCAACAGGCACAAGCTCAATTGACACTGAAAGGCGAGGAAACTTACACACTGTAAGATAATTAGTTGATTTATTGATTTATGATGAGTTGATATCGCGTTTTAATATGCTCCCGTTCATAGAGATTTTTAGATGGATGCTGAGGCTTTTTAGGTCGGGTAGAATCTGCGATCTCTGACCCAGTTTGTTCGCTGGCTTCCATTGCTGCAATTCGCGGCATGTGTTTTCCGCCAACTGGCAACCCGGGGTGGTGAAATACTATTGGGTAAATTGGCAACATGCGGTCTTGCACAGACCGAAACAAAAACAGAAATTCCGACACGGAACGCAAATTTCAAAGTAAAATAACTGGCTGTAGCAATGGTTTTCAGAGAAACAAGTATTTGAACTCAGCATGTTTAATAAATATCTGCAAACATATTATGGTATTTTTATGCTTTAGTACAGTCAAAAACTTACATAGAGCACCTTTAAATCAATTGTGCTTCACATTTTGTATGGCACACTGAGCTGCTGCCTATGTAGTGTCCCAAGTAATTCACTTATTATCTGCTGAATCCGGCTGGATGCTGCCATACAGGGCAGCGCCCTTGTAAAAAAGAAGTACACTTCATCATATTTAAAATGAGTAATTCTTTCTGAGCAGCACCTTTCCACAGGCCTCTGAGCCCCTCGAGCTGGAAGATCTGTCTGTAGGCCTGCATGGTGCCGTTGTAGCGTCTGCCCACACCCTGCAGGTTCATCTGCGCCTGGAAACGCACCTTCACCACATCTGTAGGCTGAGCCACGGACACGGCCATCGCTCCTGTGGTGCAGCCCGCCAAGATCCTCACGCCCACGTTAGGGTCTGCAACGCGAAAATCAACCAGCCAATAAACAAGCGTCCATCCCAATATTCTCATTCTTGTCTAGCAGAACCAGCTGAGATCTTTTCTTTTGTATGCAATGATGTGTGTTATACAGAGGCATGCGGTCTCGTTGAACTCACTGTCTTTGCCGCGCGTGTAGAAGCTCTTGACGTTGTCGTAGAGGCCGATTCGTATGGATGCGAAGGCCATCTGTCTCTGAAGACCAGCGACCAAGCCGTTGTAGAGCGAGCGCGGCCCCTCCGTTCTCACCATGGTGCTGATGGTCCCGAACACCCCTCTGTAACGGATGCCCTTAGCAGCGCCCGTCACCGCCTTCTCTCCCTGGATCTGGGACAAAACAGGAACATGGAAAGATTGTGATGGGAGTAGACCAGAGAAATACTTTTTAACTATAATTTTGGAGGGCTGGAGCCATGGAGGGCATTGTCCCCTCAGCTGGACTATCCTGCCCCCTCAGTCAAGATCAGTGTGAAAATGGATTTTAAAGGTGAAATAGAATAGACTATTTTAAATAAGCACAATTGCCAAGTGCATAGGCTTTCTGGCATTAATATTAGGCTGCTCTAGCAACACTTTTGTTAAGGACAGCCTGTTTCGCAAAGTCACATTTTGATTGGCACATTTCGCACATTAACCTACGAACTTCCTGCACCTCGAAGAATGCAGCTCTACTGAGTAGGCTAAAGGCCCGTTCACAACAGAACGATAACTATATTTGTGTCCACACCAACAAATGATAACGGTCCGTTTATTCCGCGCTGCGGTTTCAAAGTGTGTACAACATTTTTTTGCTGTTCTTGTTGCATTTTCACCAGCAGATGTCCTCAGCATGCTATGTCTCGAGTGAATAGCTAGTGTAATCGATCTAATCGAACAGTGAATTTAGCTGACGTAGTCAATATAGTGAAATAAAAACAACGCCTAGTCTTTTTCACTGCAACTTCAATTGAAGCAAGACAATGTTGTCGAAACTGAGGTCATTTTATGTTACTCTGTTTGCTAGCCTGGCATAATCATCTCATCGTTAATACTTATTCCGAGGGTATGACCGATAGTTTTCCATATATCCATTTTCTTTTAAGTATCCTTGAAAAGGGGGTTTGACTTGTCAAACGTGGCTTTTTCTGGACCTCGGCGATCAACTTCACCGCAGTGTCATTGGCCATTTTAAATGTGCGAGCCCTTAAATTAGAATGGATTCTGATTGGCTGCCAGTGTTATATCGTTCTATATCGTAACTATATCTTTATCGTTATCTGTATAGTTATTGTTCTTGTTGTGAAGTTTCTTTTCATGTTTAGGGGGCTAGATGATTGGTCGCAATTATTTCACAGTGTTTTTATTTTTCGTCACCAGTTGGTGACATCATCAGTGGTGGTATCATTGTAACTTGTCTGTATTTATGGTAAAACTGCTGAAATTGTGTATCTAAGCTATATTTATATCTGGTGGTCTAAAACATGTTTATTTCATGGCTATCAACGAGTCGAATTTTCAAACATGTTGTCTAGGCCTAATATTATTCAGTGCTCTGCCATCTGTATTTGCTCAGTACTTTTAGTCTCATAGCTGTAGTTGCTACAGGTTTGTTAACGGTCCGACAAATATGTGAATTGGCCACATGTTTTTCTTGTTAGGGATACTTTGTGTTACATCATTGTCCGCTTTTCAGTGCTCGACCCCCACCAGATTATTACCCCAGTATGGGTAGGTTTAGGATTAGGTGTGGGGGTGGAGTTAGGATTAGAGGGCGGGGCTAAACAGTGGTGTAAACAAGGGGGGGTGGGGAATAATTTGGCAGGGAGTCGAAATTCGGCACACCTGCTCTTAAAACTTATATCATAATAAAACTTGAATTTTAGTTTTTTTGCCAAGACATACATTTTAAGACACCTACCAAAACGCCATAAAATTAATCAAATTTATTAAAATAAAAAATATTATAAAATATATCAAAATATCTTATAATATTTTAATATATATCATAAGATGTAATAAAATTGAATATATAATATAATTATAATTATAATTTAAAACAATCATATTCAGGAACGTATTATATAATACTTTTAAATAGATTTTTATAATATATTATTTTTCTTCTTCACAAATCAAAAAAAAAAAGAAGGTATACATTTACAAATATTAATACTTAGCAAAATTTCTAACAACTACACAGATTATTTATATTATTTCTTTTATAATCATAAAAATATTATCGGCGCAAACACAGAAATGCAGCAGATACAGAGGCTCTGCTGGGACATTCGGTCTGTACCTGCAGGCGCACTTTAGCCGTGTCCAGAGGGAAGGTGACTAAATCAGCGATGCAGGCGGCGGTTCCTGCACTGAGGACCTTCACGGCCAGAGGAGGAGGAACATCGGACGGCTTCAGACCCACCATACTGACAGCTGTCAGACACATGCATTCAGTGTTATTTACAAAACACATGACATGCAGTGCACCAACTCATTCTGTATTATTACCATTCTGCACAGTTTATATTAATACAGTAAAGTCATACATTTGAGAAAAACATAAATGCACATATGAGAACAAATGAAAACTCTGCCCGCTCATCACACAACTTCATGTGGTGCATCCTGGGATGCTTTTAAATGCACACTTGTTGCATACAGCATACTGTATTCTTTATCCATTAAACTTTCCTTAAAGAAATTCATATCTAGGCACAATATATAATAGCATGCAACACTAATTTCAAGCATATCAGCAGAAGCCATTTGATCAAAATGTTTTTAAAAGCATGAGCAATATAAATTCAGTGCCCAAGCTTTTGACTGGTGGTGTAAATATTTACAACATATGCAAATGTTCTCCAAGTAAAGATCAAAGTATTTCAGCTCGCATGTGCACTTTCATAACACAGTATGAATAATATTAAAAATAATACATCACATTCACATTAAAAAAAAAGATTTTGAATTCTATTTGAAAGAATATAATTATATAACCACATATTCAGATTTTTTAATATTAAAAAAAAAAAAAAAAGAATATTTCACATAATATAGTTATATTATTATTTCTAGATCACACAGACAGAGTTATAATTTGACTGACCTGTGAGTGAGTTCCTCTGTCTGATGGAGTGACAGGGCTGTGAGGATGAAAACTGGCGCTTTGGAGGGAGGAGGATACGCTCGGCCCTTCTTTATATATGATTATCCAAGACTGTTTTTTTCCCTCCGCTCAAGGAGGTGTTTCTCTGGGAAAGATTACTGGCCAACACAAAGTCCACCCTCCAGCACAGAGTCCAAAACATCCCACATCCAGATAAACAAACCTTTAGATAACTTGGTGGACACAAAGCTGTTGAAAACTTCATGCTTGAATCATTGCAAGATGTTTCTGTCATTAACATGCACATTAACATGCACAGCATCAATGAATGACTACCAACTGGTTTAAATGTAAAAACATTCATTTCAGCTTTAAGCAGGACATTATAGAACCAATATATGAAAATATCTGTTCATTGCAATGCTAACTGGAGATGTTTATCATATTGCTAATAATGAAAGTGCAGATGCATTGAAGGATACCAACAGCGCTCTCAGCCAATAGTAGAGCTGGGACAGTCCAGCAGGGTCTCAAAGATGATTGGCTTCATGGCAGGGTGGGAAACTGTACGCTATGAGCCAACAACAAACCTCGGAGAATGTATACGAGTTTCTGTTTAACAGATGGAGGAAAACAAGCCATCTGGATTTAATGGTAAACCATCAATCACTGTACCAGTGCAATCCAACTCAATACAACCTGAACGTTCCTCAATATTCCTCAAATGAAATAAAGTGCTCAAATTAAACTGCTTTCATTAAAAGTCAAAGACCTTTCCGGTTCTTCAGACAGATGATTCTTAATTGTACCATTAATATAATCAAAGGACCATTAAAATGGATAAAATATGATTTCTCTCTCACTGCATTACCAAAAAAAAAAAAGATAAATGTATATTTATTTTAAACACACAAGTATTAATAATAATAATTTAACATGATTAAAATTTTACTGTGATTTTTCAGCCACTGCATTATTAAAAAAAAACCGATAAATGCTAAATGTATATTAAAATGAAACATAAATATTAATAAATAATAAATAAAATAATAATGAATAATATTATTAATAGTATTATTACATACAGATTATTACATAAAATTTGAACAAAAATGAACAGTTAAAATTGAATTAAAATGTGATTTCTCCACAACTGCATTTCCAAAAAAAGATACATTTATATTTATTTTAAACAT
>RJVU01037554.1:5882362-5895996 GCA_003731715.1 Anabarilius grahami | reverse complement strand
CCGCTGTTAAATGCTGAGCGCGCCTCTCCTCGGGAGACCAGTCTCTTTCAGCTGTGCATGCACGCTGGTGTCCTCGTGGGTCCAGGAAGGGAGCGCGGAGGGACTCCCGCACCGCCATGGATGTGAGTCGCCGGACCCGCGGTCCGGAATGGAGAAGCATGCGTAACGCCGCCGACAGGTTAGGATACCGGGCCGCTATTCCCCTCAGTTGTCATGGCTTAAAGAGGACAGGCCGCTGTGCCGAAGCCGCCGCCCCTCGCGCCTTGGACCGAAGAGAGAGAGAAGCGCGTGCGGCCGCCGGACCCCGTCCCTTACCTGGACCCATCCTATTCGCTCACTACCCTTCTTTCACGTTTCCCTGGCACGACGGGGACACCAGGTCCCTGTTTATTTGGACACTTTATTTTCTGTTTTTGGGGTTTTCTGTTTATTTCTATCAAATATAAGCCTCTCCGAGGCCTGACACCACACCCACTGTGTCTGTCGTTTGCTCCTACCGCCACACTGGTGGAGAATGCGGGCAAGGCGGAGCTTAGACAGCGCAGTTGGGTACCAGCTGATGACGTCATACACTCTTGCTCACGGAAGTTCGTGGAAAGACAGACTGGGACAGAGAAGCAGCGGAGACCGCCTCCCAACCATTATCAGGGTAAGTGGTGTTCCTTCTATTACCATTTGCCCTGTGGTTGGTTGAGGCTGTCAACTAGCCTAATACCGTGCTTTTCTGTTCCTGTTCCGGCGCGGTGCGAGAGGGAGCGCTGCCCGGAGAGGTTCCCCTGCCCCCGCCCACTCCGACCGTATGGGGCCTGGCTAAGGAAGTAGCTCTCCCGGGTGGGCGGCGCCTGCATGACGGGGATAACGCTTAGGGGAGGGGAATGTGACGGAA
Source organism: Anabarilius grahami (assembly GCA_003731715.1). NCBI lineage: Eukaryota > Metazoa > Chordata > Actinopteri > Cypriniformes > Xenocyprididae > Anabarilius > Anabarilius grahami. Next base: position 5,895,110 of record RJVU01037554.1, on the reverse strand, counting down.
CGGCTGCCTCTCCCTTATTGTCAGCGCCACCCTGTCTTTTAAATCGCCGCCCTTCACCAGGTTCCTGACTGGAGTGGGTGTGGGAGAGAGGAGGGGCGCTGAAACGACCAGGTCTGGCAGCGTGTGATGAGGCACACCTGAAGATAATGAAGCCTTGTCACCACCGCTGTTAAATGCTGAGCGCGCCTCTCCTCGGGAGACCAGTCTCTTTCAGCTGTGCATGCACGCTGGTGTCCTCGTGGGTCCAGGAAGGGAGCGCGGAGGGACTCCCGCACCGCCATGGATGTGAGTCGCCGGACCCGCGGTCCGGAATGGAGAAGCATGCGTAACGCCGCCGACAGGTTAGGATACCGGGCCGCTATTCCCCTCAGTTGTCATGGCTTAAAGAGGACGAGCCGCTGTGCCGAAGCCGCCGCCCCTCGCGCCTTGGACCGAAGAGAAAGAGAAGCGCGCGTGGCCGCCGGATCCCGCCCCTTACCTGGACCCATTCTATTTGCTCACTACCCTTCCTTCACGTTTCGCTGGCACGACGGGGACACCAGGTCCCTGTTTATTTGGACACTTTATTTTCTTTTTTTGGGGTTTTCCACTGTGTCTGTCGTTTGCTCCTCCCGCCACAATATCAAATGTTGAAAGTGAGACATTTTGAAATGTCATGCCAAATATTGGCTCATTTTGGATTTCATGAGAGCTATACATTCCAAAAAAGTTGGGACAGGTAGCAATAAGAGGCTGGAAAAGTTAAATGTACATATAAGGAGCAGCTGGAGGACCAATTTGCAACTTATTAGGTCAATTGGCAACATGATTGGGTATAAAAAGAGCCTCTCAGAGTGGCAGTGTCTCTCAGAAGTCAAGATGGGCAGAGGATCACCAATTCCACCAATGCTGCGGCGAAAAATAGTGGAGCAATATCAGAAAGGAGTTTCTCAGAGAAAAATTGCAAAGAGTTTGAAGTTATAATCATCTACAGTGCATAATATCATCCAAAGATTCAGAGAATCTGGAACAATCCCTGTGCGTAAGGGTCAAGGCCGGAAAACCATACTAGATGCCCGTGATCTTCGGGCCCTTAGACGGCACTGCATCACATACAGGAAGGCTACTGTAATGGAAATCACAACATGGGCTCAGGAACACTGAGTGAACACAATCCACCGTGCCATTCGCCGTTTCCGGCTAAAACTCTATAGGTCAAAAAAGAAGCCATATCTACACATGATCCAGAAGTGCAGGCCTTTTCTCTGGGCCAAGGCTCATTTAAAATGGACTGTGGCAAAGTGGAAAACTGTTCTGTTTTCAGACGAATCAAAATTTGAAGTTCTTTTTGGAAAACTGGGACGCCATGTCATCCATCCCTCAGTTCAGAAGCCTGCATCTCTGATGGTATGGGGTTGCATGAGTGCGTGTGGCATGGGCAGCTTACACATCTGGAAAGGCACCATCAATGCTGAAAGGTATATCCAAGTTCTAGAACAACATATGCTCCCATCCAGACGTCGTCTCTTTCAGGGAAGACCTTGCATTTTCCAACATGACAATGCTAGACCACATACTGCATCAATTACAACATCATGGCTGCGTAGAAGAAGGATCCGGGTACTGAAATGGCCAGCCTGCAGTCCACATCTTTCACCCATAGAAAACATTTAGCGCATCATAAAGAGGAAGATGCGACAAAGAAGACCTAAGACAGTTGAGCAACTAGAAGCCTGTATTAGACAAGAATGGGACAACATTCCTATTCCTAAACTTGAGCAACTTGTCTCCTCAGTCCCCAGACATTTGGAGACTGTTATAAAAAGAAGAGGGGATGCCACACAGTGGTAAACATGGCCTTGTCCCAAAATTTTTGAGATGTGTTGATGCCATGAAATTTAAAATCAACTTATTTTTCCCTTAAAATGATACATTTTCTCAGTTTAAACATTTGATATGTCATCTATGTTGAATTTTGAATAAAATATTGAAATTTGAAACTTCCACATCATTGCATTCTGTTTTTATTCACAATTTGTACAGTGTCCCATCTTTTTTGGAATCGGGTTTGTAATAACAATCACTGTATATACATACAGTTTGCATGCTTGCAATGCATTCACTCTAAAAAATAACTGTAAAAAAACTAAAATTAAACAGTAAAACTCTGTTTTCCAATGAAATTGAAATGTCCCCGAGAAACTTTGCATTCCCTGTCCCCCAACAAAATTTGCATCCCCCGAGACATAAATTGTCCATCGAGAAACTTTGTGTTCCCTGTCCCTCAGGACATAAGATGTCCCCAAGAAAATTTGCACCCCTCGTCCCCCGAGACATAAAATGTCCATTGAGAAACTTTGTTCCCTGTCCCCCAAGACATAAAATGTCACCCAAGAAAATTTGCGTTCCCTGTCCCCCGAGACATAAATTGTCCTCAGGAAAATTTGCATCCCCCGAGACATAAAATGTCCATCTAGAAACTTTGTTCCCTGTCCCCCAAGACATAAAATGTCCCCCAAGAAAATTTGCGTTCCCTGTCCCCCGAGACATAAATTGTTCCCAAGAAACTTTGCATTTCCTGTCCCAGAGACATAAAATGTCTCCCAAGAAAATCTCAACCCCAGAACACAAAGAAACTTTGTGTTCCCTGTCCCCCGAGACATAAAATGTCCCCCAAGAAACTTTGCGTTTTCTGTCCCCAAGACATAAAATGTCCCAATAAACTTTGCGTTTCCTGTCCCCGAGACATAAAATGTCCCCATGAAACTTTGCGTTTCCTGTCCCAGAGACATAAAATGTCCCCCAAGAAACTTTGCATTCCCTGTCCCCGAGGCATAAAATGTCCCCCAAGAAACTTTGCGTTTCCTGTCCCAGAGACATAAAATGTCCCCTGAGAAACTTTGCGTTCCCTGTCCCCGAGACATAAAATGTCCCCATGAAACTTTGCATTCCCTGTCCCCGAGACATAAAATGTCCCCCAATAAACTTTGCGTTTCCTGTCCCAGAGACATAAAATGTCCCCAAGAAACTTTGCGTTTCCTGTCCCAGAGACATAAAATGTCCCAATAAACTTTGCATTCCCTGTCCCCCTAGACATAAAATGTCCCAAGAAACTTTGCGTTTCCTGTCCCCGAGACATAAAATGTCCCCCAAGAAACTTTGCATTCCCTGTCCCCCGAGACATAAAATGTCCCAAGAAACTTTGCGTTTCCTGTCCCCGAGACATAAAATGTCCCCTGAGAAACTGCGTTCCCTGTCCCAGAGGCATAAAATGTCCCCATGAAACTTTGCATTCCCTGTACCAGAGACATAAAATGTCCCCCAATAAACTTTGCGTTTCCTGTCCCCGAGACATAAAATGTTCCCAAGAAACTTTGCGTTTCCTGTCCCAGAGACATAAAATGTCCCCCAAGAAACTTTGCATTCCCTGTCCCCCGAGACATAAAATGTCCCAAGAAACTTTGCGTTTCCTGTCCCCGAGACATAAAATGTCCCCTGAGAAACTTTGCGTTCCCTGTCCCAGAGGCATAAAATGTCCCCATGAAACTTTGCATTCCCTGTACCAGAGACATAAAATGTCCCCAATAAACTTTGCATTTCCTGTCCCCGAGACATAAAATGTCCCCAAGAAACTTTGCGTAGCCTGTCCCAGAGACATAAAATGTCCCCATGAAACTTTGCATTCCCTGTCCCCAGAGACATAACATGTCCCCAGGGAAACTTAATAATAATTACTGTATATGCATACAGTTTGCATGCTTGCAATGCACTCACTCTAAAAACAAAAACAAAAACAAATTTACACAGTAAAATATCATTTTCCATTGAAACCGTAATACCATAAAACAATGCATTGTGGGAAATATTATTAGCCTTTTGAGAAAGTAACCTATAGGCTACTTTCTCGAAAACAACAAATATTACCTAGAATGCATTGTTTTTACAGTATATTACTTCTGTATATTACAATGCATTCTGTATATAACAATGCATTCTGGGTAATATTATTTGTCATTTTCAAGAAAGTAACCTATTTTCCTCTTTTCTTAAAATGACAAATATTACCCAGAATACATTGTTTTATGGTAAATTACTGTTTCAATGGAAATTTGTTTCTTTTTTTAGCCATTTTTTTTTAGAGTGTTAGCCATTAGACAATACAGCAAACTTTGTTTGACATTACATGCATGTTTTTGTGTACAGATAACAAAGTTGTCAAAACGATACCCGTTCGCACGGATCCGCAAAAAACGACTAAACTGTGTATTCTGCTGCCAGGCCAGTAGTTGGCGATGTCACTTTGTAAAGAAACACTACGTGCTTATAAACTGAACACACATGAACATGACTTCACCGTTTTCACAAATTCATGTTTTTTGTAGATTACACAGAGACGATAACGACATCATTTTCAAAAACTTGCACTTTGAAATCGTTTTTCAAAAGTTTGCATTTTCAGGCCGAAACACCAAACACCAACACCAAAACACCATTGTTGTGTAAATGAACGGCCAAAACGCATAAAAAGTTTTCAGTTTTTAGTTGAAAATGGTGTCCCCTCAATTTATATTTGAATTACAAATACTAATTAAAGCTGCAAGCAGCGATGATAGGGCCCTCACACCCGGGCTCACCGCCACTCATTTGCCTTAGGAAAACTGTGAACAGTGGGTGACACTGAATAAATACAGGAGAATTATGGCCAAATCATTTCAAAGTCCCACACTTCCTGCTGCCAACAGGTGGCGCTTTGACTGTAACTGAATATTGCCATGTAGATGTCATCAGGCCAGGACTATTATCAAACATGTGAAGTTTGGAGCAGATCGAACATTGTATGCCTGAGTTACAACAACTTCCTGTTTCATGGCTTTAATCGCATACATTAGCACTTCGCCAGCATGGCAAAGTGCATGATTTATCGTATTTCTAGTATGTTTGGTACTTTGTGGCATATTGAAATGTGTTTCTGAGAGTGAATTACAGTGTAAAGCATGCCATTTCCTATTGCCAGCAGGTGGCGCTATGACTAACTGAATATTGGCATATACATATCTTTTGGCCAGGACTCTTATCACACATGTGAAGTTTGAGGCAGATCAGACACTGTATGCCTGAGTTACAACAGCTTCATTGTTCATGGCGAAACATCAGTCCTCCACGGACACGCCCTTTAACGAAAACTCAAGACCTTCGCAAGTTTACATCACTAAGGCTTTAGGATTAGACTGACCAAATATGATTTTGATCTGGTTAAATCTCTACGAGGAGTTAATCACAGTGTAAAACATGTCATTTCCTGTTGCCTGCAGGTGGCGCTATGACTGTAACTAAATATTGGCATGTAGATGTCTTCAAGCCAGGACTCTAATAAAATATGTGTACGTTTGGGGCAGATCAGACTTTGGATGCAACAACTTCCTGTTTCATTTCAGTTTTCGATGATGGGCGTGTCCGTGGCGGCCTGACAAAATTTGGTGTTTCGCCATGAAAGAGGAAGCTGTTGTAACTCAGCCAAACAATGTCCGATCTGCCCCAAACTTCACATGTGTGATAAGAGTCCTGCCCTGAACACATCTATATGCCAACATTCAGTTAGTCATAGCGCCACCTGCTGGCAACGGGAAATGGCATGCTTTACACTGTTCACTCCCAGAAACACATTTCAATATGCCACGAAGCTAACTAGCTAATACTAGAAACACGTTAAATCATGAAACACTTGGCTAAGTGCTAATGTATGCGATTAACACCATGAAACAGTAAGTTGTTGTAACTCAAGCATACGATGTCCAATCTGCTCCAAACTTCACGTTTGATAATAGTCCTAGCCTGAGGACATCTACATAGCAATATTCAGTTACAGTCAAAGCGCCACCTGTTGGCAGCAGAAAGTTGGGCACTTTGAAATTAAATTGCTGTAATTCTCCCGTTTTACTCGCTTACATGCATGTCGCCCACTGTTCACTGTTTTCCTAAGGCCACCGGGAGGCGGTGAGCCTGGGTGCGAGGGCCCTTTCATCGCTGCTTGCAGCTTTAATTTAACTTTTGTGTTTAAAAAACACACATTGGTGCATTAATGGAGCTGACACTATTAAATTACAACACAGTGTTACTATGCAGGTCGTCGAGTGTACAAATTAAAGTAGACTTTGATTTTATTGGTAAATTCATAAACGACAAATGTACAGGGATCTACCGTTTTTATTGCTCTACAATCTATGGCACAACACTTGGATCAAGTACAAAAGATACAAGGTTAAAGATAAAACATTACTTGATAGGTAAGCGAATAGGGAACAGATAAACAGCTGACTTATCAAGTGGTTAATGATGGGAAAGTGCTTTAGCAGGTAATAAAGAGATTTATTTACGAGAAAAAAAGGTGTGCACATTTAAGCTGAGAGAAGGGTTTTTGCAAGCGGAGTGCCCGGTAATGACGCAAGGCTTGTTGACTGAGACAGCTTGGTGTCTTTATTTGAGTGCCAAGTATCTCCAGTGCTGGGACATCAGAGAACAGCAGCGTCTGATTGGACGCCTCCGCTCACACCCTCTGAACGTCAGCGGTGGCCAGACAGGGAGGTGCAGAGAGTGCATTGGTATTTCATTCAGGACACACTGCTTCGTTACAGCCCTGAACTCTAATGGCTCAGTCAAATTTATGCAAATGAAAGCATTTCACTACTGGCCTCTAGTGGTCAGGACACATTTAACATCAGTCACACTCAGCATGACCAAGCAGAAAAATACAATGCTTCTGATGGGGTCTGTGTGGTATGGAGGCCCTAAAGGGACACGGTGGTGGAAAAAAAGTATGAGATGGGATGAAAAAATAGTAAGTCAATGCTTTTGCATTCTCCCACTAATGTTTTGTGTTCCTGGGAAACTTTGCATTCCTTGTCCCGAGACGTAAAATGTCCCCCAAGAAACTTTGCGTTCCGTGTCCCGAGACATAAAATGTCTCCCGAGAAACGTTTTGTTCCCTTTGTCCAGAGACATAAAATGTCCCCCGAGAAACTTTGCGTTCTCCATTCCCCAAGACATAAAATGTCTCCCTAGAAACTTTGTGTTCCCTTTGTCCTGAGACATATAATGTCCCCCAAGAAACTTTGCATTCCCTGTCCCAAGACATAAAATGTCTCCCGAGAAACTTTGCGTTTCCTGTGTCCCAAGACATAAAATGTCCCCCAAGAAACTTTGCGTTCCTGTCCCAGAGACATAAAATGTTCCAGAGAAACTTTGCGTTCTCCTTCCACCAAGACTCAAAATGCCTCCAGAGAAACTTTGCGTTCCCTGTGTCCCGAGACATAAAATGTCTCCCGAGAAACGTTTTGTTCCCTTTGTCCAGAGACATAAAATGTCCCCCGAGAAACTTTGCGTTCTCCATTCCCCAAGACATAAAATGTCTCCCTAGAAACTTTGTGTTCCCTTTGTCCTGAGACATATAATGTCCCCCAAGAAACTTTGCATTCCCTGTCCCAAGACATAAAATGTCTCCCGAGAAACTTTGCGTTTCCTGTGTCCCAAGACATAAAATGTCCCCCAAGAAACTTTGCGTTCCTGTCCCAGAGACATAAAATGTTCCAGAGAAACTTTGCGTTCTCCTTCCACCAAGACTCAAAATGCCTCCAGAGAAACTTTGCGTTCCCGGTCCCCCAAGAAACTTCACGTTCTCAGTCCCCCGAGACGTAAAATGTCCCCCAAGAAACTTCACGTTCTCAGTCCCCCAAGACGTAAAATGTCCCCCAAGAAACTTTGCGTTCCCTGTGCCCAAAGACATGAAATGTCCCCCGAGAAATTTTACGTTCCCTGTCCCGAGAAACTTTGTGTCCCCTGTCCCCAAAAAACATAAAATGCCCCCCAAGAAACTTTGCATTCTTGGTCCCCAAGACATAAAATGTCCCCGGACAAACTTTGTGTTCAAAACATTTAAGATCTTTGTAAATGAATGCAAAGTTTCTCGGAGGAACACAAAACTTTTGCGAGAGAATGCAAAAGCATTGAAATATTTTTTTCTTCCCATCTCATATTTTTTCATCACCATGTCCCTTTAGGGGCTCCGTAGTTTGTTTGTTTTTCCCTAAATTTTTATGCAAATTGTAGTGTTGACTATGAATCATGAAGATTAAAAAAAAATCTCGATAAAATATTTTTATAAATATATCTGAAATATAAGTTTATGAATAACTATCCAAAATTACAAGCTATTAACTTCTGTGCCAGCTTTATTCAGCCTAAATCTGCATCCATGTTACCAATTCTGGCTTTTACCAATTACCAATTGATTTTATTTATTGATAGAAAACAATGAAATCACATCAATCGGAGTCTTAAAATTACTTTAAGCATGTCTCAAAAATGGCAAAACATAAAATGCTTAGTATTTAGGCTGTCCTCCTGAGGAAGAAAAAGTTTCACACTCTTTTCTCATTCATTTAGAAAAGCCAAGATGAAAATGGACTGAAATATAGTAAACAGTAAATAAAACAGAACTGAAGAGAATCTGATAACAGGACAGGACATTTTCTTTTTATACATTTAATTCCTGGAAGTGGTCTGAATCATTTACAGGTAAATTTGAACAATTCACAATAAAAACGTAAACTTAAAAACAGCAGCATGAAATAAAGTAAAAACTCATCTATTTAAAAAACAAACAAACAAAATAAGTTAGGGGAAGGTGCGCAGACATGCCACATGCCTGGTGAGAACACAGCAAATGAAAAACTGTACACAACCGTAGTCTTTAGGATACACTATAAACTGTGAATGTCAGATATTATACATAGCTGGACTGCATCGTCTCTCAGCTGATTCATATCCGGTATTTCAGCGCTGACAGGTTACAAACATCCTCACTTTTTACAAAGAAGAAAAACCCAAAGTGCAGGTGCAAAGGAATTGAGATAAGAAGAGAGAAATTAGAAATCTGGGAAATTACAGGTGATTTTGTGGCACATAGTTCCAACAATCCCAGTATTTCATGTCCCAGCCTCCTTCTCTTTTTCAAGAGTTTGCTGGGTTAAATCTCACATAATGTATTTCCCCATTACCCCAGTGAACGCTCACATTAAAGATGATTTACTATACTCTAAAATCAAAACCATTCTCTTAATCTGTATTTTTGTCTAATTTTTAAAGTATAAATATCGAGAAGATACTTGAGAAGCAACACTGCATAAGATTGCATAAGGATATTTTAGAGAATATAATATCAATTAAAGTATGTAATGTTTATTTATATTGTTCTTCCAAATAAACTTGTTTTAAAATGATCTTTTTTGTTTTCAGCATAAATCTAAAATTCCTATTGAGGGTCATCATTACAAATAAATAAATGCAATATATTTTCTAAAAAGTCTTGCGATTGCACGCAGTTTTGATTCCCAAGTAAACTGGTATTATTTTTAGGACATTTACATACATTTATTGGAACACAACACAAAAATACTGATTAAGAAAATGTTTTCTCAGACTCATGTGTTTCGCCCAATCAGGACTAGTGAGCTAGTGAGCTATTCTAGACACGATTACTATGATAAACAGTCTAACTGTATTAGATACTATAAGTAACCATTTCTGTATATAAAGTACATCAAGCACATAGTAGTATACAACAGTTCCTCTCAGACTTTGTACAGGTAAAAAGGTCATTCTGTTGGTCACATCATGGTCCATCTGTCATTAGATCAAATAAGAGCCTCTGGGAAAACTCATTACTGTCAGTCCATAACGAGCTCACGCGAACATGAAGCCTTTGAAGTTTCGTACTGATTTAAGATGAGATCCATTGGTTGAGAGTAGATAAATTAGGTGGCCGGTTAAAGGCATAGTACACCAAAAATGAAAGCTGTCATCATTTGTTGACCCTGATGTCATTCCAAATGTAATTCTTATATATATATATATATTTATTTAAGGTAGAACACAAAAGGAGATATTTAGCTAAATGTCCATGCTGCTCATTTCCATACAATGCAAGTGGAGATTTCGACCTCCAAATATGACAATAAAAGTGGCCAGTATGATTACAAAAAGTCATACAATTGGTTTGTGCGAGGAACATACTAGAATTTAAGTTGTTATTTGCTATTGTATGGCTTAAGAAAACTCAATAAATAGTGCACAAATAATTTTTTGGGTGCTTTTTGTCAGTTTTTAGCTTGACAGAGATGGTCACCATTTACTTTCATTGTATGGGTAAAAAACTAGCATTAACTTTCAATGAAATAACCAAGTAATAAAAAAGTAATGGAACGACATGACTAAGTAAATGATGGAATAGCTTACATTTTTGGATGAACTACTGTACGCCTTTAATCTTGAAACACAGTTTGTGAATGGAGAGGTAATAGTTTAAGTTTAGCACATTACCCTGATAGCGAGATCTCATAGTCACTGACGGACATGTGTGGGTGTCCCACCTTGCGAACGTTCTTGGCGTTAGTAATTCGCGCGGTGATCTCGACAGGCTTCTCGAAGTACTGTACCAGGGCTTGTTCGGTGAGCACAGAGGCCAGGAACTGCTCGAATGTGATGGCCCAGTCTTTATCAATGCTGGTGCTGTGAGGCAGTCCACCTCTCCCGTTATGCCCTGCTCCCCTATGCGTCCCGCCGTTGCGTATGAGAACCGTGTCCTCTGCGATGTCCTCGCACTGAAGCTTATCGTCCAGCTCGTGGGAGCCGGCGCTCAGGACGGAGTACGAGGACATGGACGTGTCGTCTTTGGTCTCGTCGTCTGAGATGAGCATGGCGGAGGACGTGCCGGTGTCTTTGGGCGACGAGTCCTCCAGTTTGATGTCGTCTAATGGGCCCGTGCTGCAGGAGTTAATCTCGCTATCGCAGGGTTTGTGTCGCACTCTCTCCCGCTTGCTTCTGCACACCGGGATGCGGTCGTCCTCTTCGTCGTCCTCCTCCTCCTCCTCGTCCTTGTTAGAGGAACTGCAGAAGAGTTTGCCCACCTCTCCCATCTCCAGCAGCAGGCTGGTGACCGTAGCAGTGGCGTGATACAGCTCCTGCTCGCTGGGGTCTTCACTGAACATGTTATAGAGAGTCTTACACAGCTCGATGAACTGACTCTGAAGACAGAAGGGAAAAGAAACACATATATCAAAACAGAGTCTGATTTAACGTGCGGATAAACAAACCTGATGTCCTTGTCTTGCAGTGGATTTATTTAAAGATTGTTAATAAAAAATAATTTCTGTGTGTGTGTNATATATATATATATATAAAAAAAACAGTTCTTTCTGGTTCTCAAATCTGATTGGCTCCTGAGCATTCCTACCATTTCACCCTTTGTATCACTCCGCTTGAAGCGATTGTCATGGCGGCCGAGCAAATCCACCGTAATTTTTGCAAATATTACACTTGTTGTACCACAAACTGTAGTTTTAAGAGTTTTTTTAAGGCGAGAATGTAGTTGTTTAGACCTGAAATATGTGACTCATATTTAATCATAGTGCCTATTTTACAAATTGTTTAGAGAATTTGTTTTCGGAGATGTGAGCTCCAGGCCATCAGCGGCCGTTCAGTGCTCGTGTACCCGCCGAGAACAGCTTCATCTCAGCCAGTGCTTCGGGGATTTGCCGCTGGCTCTTATAGTGGTTAAACATGAGATATAATTCATTTTATATATAAAACAGGCAATCATTGGTCTTATAAATCCATCACTAGTTTCTGAGCAAATCATTGAGCTTTGTTAAATTTGAATATTTAATATTAAGGCTATATTTAACTTACATCCTGTAGAGCATTTGCTTTTGTATGTTTGACTGAACTGTACAATTGTGTTTATTTCCTGTTGTCATTTATAATGGCTATTGTTATTAATTTAAATATTGATGTTTAATAAATATTTTATATAAATAACATGTTGTATTTGCTATTGAGAAAGGGTCTATTAGTGCGTAATATGGAATGAGTAAAAGTTACATTAATACGCCATTAGATGGCGGCAAACCTATACTTGAGTGAATGAGTCAGTCACAAGAGACTTTTAAATGGAAAGGGACGTAAACAAAGGCCGTTGTTTTAGTACGGTTTGTTATGGAAAATTCCCTTAACTGTAAAAAGGACAAATACAAAGATTGCTTTCCTTTAATAGGAAATAGGAAAAGGGTCTTGAAGTAACTTTGGTTGGTCTCCAGATGTACCTGGTTGAGTTTGGGCAGATCCTTCATGTTCTCCAGCTTTGCTTTGGTCTCCTGGTTCCACAGACGCAGGTACGTGCGGTAATCTGGAGTGTGCATTTTCTTCACTACATCACAGACAGAAAGAAGCCTTATTGAATGCTGCACATTTAAACAGATCAACTCTGATTCATTTTCATTTGTATAAATGGAGAAGATGTTTCTCCCACCTTTTTCATTCTTAAAGGTGACTCTGACGAATCCATCATCCTTCTCGGTCCTGTTCTTGGGGTCGAGGCCTGTCCATGAGAGGTCAAAGCATCAGTACCAGTGATCACAGTGTTTGTGGTATTTTCATATGGTAAGAGAGTGTGAGGATGCAGCAGTACCGCTGGAGGTCTCTGGGGTGATGTCCTCAAAGAAATACTGCGTGGCTTCACAGGCCGAGTCCGGCTCCTCCTGCTCATGGTGCAGCTCTGAGGACAACAAACACTGCAAATTCAGCCCTGTTCTACAACTCAATAGAAACCATTTTTATTAGAGAACAATATAAAAATGCAAATAAAAATAACAAAATAGATTATTTATATTATATCATATTATATTATAATTATATTATATTTCTTTAAAAAAAAAAA
>RJVU01037554.1:5865268-5880482 GCA_003731715.1 Anabarilius grahami | reverse complement strand
CATTAAAAGTATAAATTAATTAATTAACATTTATTTGATAATAATTATTTATTATAATAATAATAAAATAATTAATATTAAAATAATAAAATAGAGTAACTCCCACTAGATGGCATCATTTGTTGAGAAATACAGTTTTCTGTGACTTTATTATTGCCATATGCAAAGCATCCTCTGATTAACAACAACAATTATTCCTTTAAATTAACAGGCATTTGGGACATAAATGGCTTTGATCCATATACAGAGAAACCCTCGGAGCAGCTCCTGTGTTATTGAGAGCTAATGAATGTGCTGAAGAACAGCTAAAGTGGAAGATCCATGACTCTCTAATAAAAAGTAATCCATCTGCAATATATTCACACACTCACTCCATCCATCAGCCCGTGTGTGGAGGAGTCATTATCTTAAATCACTAGAACAGTCTTCCAAGCATTGTTCGGGAAGCAGACACACTCTGTCAGTTTAAATCTAGAATAATCATCTCTTTAACCTGGCATGCATATAACACATTTCTATAATTCACATCCATTAAAGGATTTTTAGGCTGCATAAATGAAGTCATGCAGAAACGGTAACACTCCCATAACACCCGATGTACATCATAAGACGAATGGCATCTACTCTAACATTAGTCTCTCCGTTTATCCCGAGGTTACCGTAGTCATCCGGATCCGGTCCATATCCAGATCAGATGCTGGACCTGCACCTAGACACGACCACAACACAGCCCTGAATGTCAGCAGAGATCCTGTCAACTAGAAAATCCCCTGTGAAGGCCTCGTCGGCACAGGTCCACAAAAACCAGACAGGTCTCCAAAAAAACAGCTTCGTCTCCATATGGTGAGATGAATCCGATCTTCAAGCAAAAGGAACTGGATGAATATTTGAATGCTACCGATCCACAATCTGATTTCTGACTTGTGATGATCATAACACACCGTGTTCGTTCACTGTCCAGAGAAGAACTGGCCCTCCGAATGTGCCTGGTTTCTCCAAATGTTTTTTCTTTCTCTATTCTGTCACCTGATGCAGTTTGGGTTTCTTGCTCCTGTCGCCTCTGGCTTGCTTAGTTGGGGACAAAATATTATTGAATTGACTGCACTGACACTATTAGAGGAGAACTGAACTGAGCTGGACGATGACATGACACTATTTTCTGCAGAATTGCTTATAGATGAATTGTACTAATTTGAACTGAATCAACACTGAACTGACTTCAGATGAACAATGACACTGTTCTTTTAGAGCTGCTGTACAGCTGGAATGTCCCGTTTGCATCGTTGAATCATTCTCCTGCTATCACTGTAAACCTGCTTTGAAACAATCTGTATTGTATAAAGCGATATATAAATAAAGGTGACTTGACACACTCATTCTGCTCAAGCGCAGTAAATATGTTGCCCGAGTCGGGCCATAATTGGGTGACTTGTGACCTCGTCATGTGACTGACCTTAAAGAGTGTGTAGAGCTCCTCCAGCTCATCAATGCTGAAGGGCGTCTCCGTCACGATGGTCCGCACCTGGAAAACCAGTGGATGAGGCAAACATGAACGTGTGCTTCAATAAAACTAAAAGTCACAGATCCACTGATTGAGTCAGTATGGAGTGTCTGATTACCACATTGCGTTTGGTGGTGTCTTCAATGGCCTGGATCACCCTCAGTCTCTGTTTGAACCGCATCTGCTCGATTACATCTGCCCGAATGGAGCCGAACTTCTGCAGATGACAGTTAAAATGAGCAAACATGCAATATGACACAGACAGAACACGTGATCACACTTTAAACCAAAACGAACCTCATACGAGCCGCGCACAAGTTTGAAGATGTCCACCTCAGGATGAGGCTCGCCGTTATCCGTCAGGAGAGAGTGAAGATGAGGGATCGGAGGAAGGGTGCTGTCCTTATTGGTCACGCTGTCCAGATACCTACAACACACACTCGTTTGTGTCAGCATACTATATAAATACGCATACACACTCACTTTGTTGTACAATATGTATGTAGCATACTATATTATCTAGTTCCTTCCAGTATACTATTTCTACTCTCCATGTAGTATGTTAAATATACAAACTTTGCATTTGACGGTATTTACTCACTACATAGTGGACATTTATGCTAAATTTAAACTTATAGACAATGTATACTCAGTACACGTACACTACTTAAGCTCAATTTACAGTTTACTGTATACTCTATGTAGTTTGCAGCATATTATATCTAGTTCCTTTCAGTATACCATGTCTACTCAATTTGTAGTATGTTACATATACAAACTTTGCATTTAACTACATATACTCACTACATAGTACTCAATATGCAATATACTGTACACTCACTATACAATATTCACTTTGCAGTGCACAACTTATGCTAATTTTGTTAATAAACTACATACACCCACTAGGTAGTGCGCTACATTTAGTCAACTTGTAGTATACTGTACACTCACTAGGCAGTATGCAGCATATAATAACTACATACACCCACTATGGAGCATACTACATACAATACTCACTTTGCTGCACACAAACGCTGAATTTGCTTATAGACCATGTATACTCAGTACACAGTACACTATTTAAATTGAACTTGCAGTATGTACTGTGTACTCCATGTAGCATGCAGCATATAATCACTTTGCATTAACACAATACAATAAATTTGTTTATAGACTCACTATGTAGTATACTACATACACAAAATGTGCAGTATAGTGTATACTCAGTGTAATATGCACCATATAATCATTTGCAGCACACAACATAAACTTTGTTTACAGACAATATATACTCACTATGTAGTACCATACAAACTAAATGGCAGTATTCCGTAAAATATTCCGTATTATGCACTCACTACACAGTACGCAACATACGCAACATTTGCAGTATAGTGTTTATTCTATGTAGTATGTTGCATATATTTTTGCAGTATACAAACAAACTTTGCTTATGGACTATATACTCACTACGTAGTATGCTGCATACTATATAGAGTATACACTATACTGCAAATTTAGTGTATGCAGCATACTACGTAGTGAGTATATAGTCCATAAGCAAAGTTTGTTTGTATACTGCAAAAATATATGCAACATACTACATAGAATAAACACTATACTGCAAATGTTGCGTATGTTGCGTACTGTGTAGTGAGTGCATAATACGGAATATTTTACGGAATACTGCCATTTAATCACTTTGCAGTATAGATTATATTTATACTCACTATGTAGTACGCTACATACACTAAATCTGTAGTATACTGTATACTCTAGTATGCAGCATATAATCATTTCACAGTACAGAACATATGCAGAATACTATATATACCTACTAAGTAGCCCACTGCTGCATACTACACATATTCAGTGGTATGCGGTTGTCCTACCTGCCCAGGATGGTCATGGCTTCTCCGTCATCTTTACAGCTCAGCAGCTGATGGATGTTAGCGTCGAGCACGGACAGAGCCAGCTGGAAGATGACCTTGATGCCCTCGTAGAAGAAGCAGTCGACCACCACCACGGCGCTCTCAAAGGGCATGACTGACAGGAAGAGCGTGAGGAACCAGGAGAGGGAGATGGTGGAGATGACACCCAGTGCCTGCATGCAGTCGTACAGCTGAGGAACGTAGACGTGAGCCAGCTCCTCGAACACACCCTGGTCCACCAAAGCACCTGACATACACACAAACACACACAATCAGTGCTGTTAGATCTTGTATCTGAGTCGTTTGGTGGCTTGCTGATGTTTTCGAGAAGCTGGATGATCCTGGAGCTCACCTACGACTCTGGTGTTGTAGTAATCGGGAAGCATCCGCTCACATAAGGCCACCAGGAGCCAGAAGGCCTCTTCCTCTTTAGCGTACAGCAGCAGGACGGAAGTCACGATGTTCATGGCCTGTGGAAGATGAACTGGTATTATGACCACGCTGTGCGTGTATAAGTTGTAGCAGCTGTCTTGCTGTGCATCATACCTGGCAGTAGCCGATATTGGGGTTGCGAAAGGCGTACGCAGTGAGGACTCGACGCAGGGCGGCGATGCCCATCTCATTCTGAAAGGCCGGATGCTCCGGGAGAGACCGGTGCAGGTCTCTCTCGATCTCCTCTGTGGCCAGATTATATTTCCCCATCGACTTCTCCACCAGATCCTCATAATAACCAGGATGAGTGGCCATCTCGTTAATCGCCCCTGTACACACCAACACACACATAAACAAACAGCCAAACAAATCATCAACAGCTCACAACTACACAAATTATTTAGCTAATCATTTTTTATCTAAAAAACAAAATTATTTTATTACATCATGATGTGTCCAATTACAGTGGTGGATTTATTTTGAATTTAAATAAACTGTACTTTAATTTAAATTCAATTCAATTCTACTTTCATTCAAATTCAACCACATTCATCTCTACTTTAATTTAAATTCAGTTAAACTCTACATTAATTTAATTTAATTCAACTGTACTTTAATTTCATTCAATTCTACATTAATTTAATTCAATTCAACTCGTCTAATTTATCTCTAAACTCTAATATAATTCAATTGATCAATTCAATTAAACGCTAATATAATTAAATTTGGTTAAACTAATTTAATTAATTCAACTGTACTTTAATTCAATTCAAGTCTAATTTAATTTCGATTCAACTCTAATTTAATTCAATTCAACTATACTTTAATTCAGTTAATCTCTAATTTAATTCAATTGAACTAATTTAATTCAATTCAACTCTAATTTAATTCAATTCAACTAATTTAATTCAATTCAACTAATTTAATTCAATTCAACTAATTTAATTCAATTCAACTCTAATTTAATTCAATTCAACTCTAATTTAATTCAATTCAACTCTAATTTAATTCAATTCAACTCTAATTTACCTCAACTCAACTAATTTTATTTTATTTTTATTTTATACTTTATTTTTCATTACATAATATATGTATTTACCTATTTATTTATTTATTATGCATGCAATAATTTACAGGTACAATGACAAACAATAAACAGTTAAACTCCTATTTTACAGTTTGATATATGACAGATATTCATAAATGTTTCCTGGTTAGATCTTTTTTTTTAATTCAATCCTTTCTCTAGTGATAGACAACAAAGCAGCTCAGTAAAACATTTTAAAATAAAAATTGTATTAATAAATATCATAATATTTTTATTTAAATATATTTCATACATTTCATAAAATATATATTTTAAAATCTTAATAAAATATATATTTTTAACATATTATATTTTATACATTATATAAATAAACTACATTTTCTGTAATTTTTATTGTTTGACCATGCTAGTCAAAAGTGATTAAAAGTTTTTGACATACTAAACAGTTTGCATGAAATGCATCAATGAATTTGATGGTGATGTTTGTCATACAGGAAGTGATGCTGTATATTTGCAATGCTCTGATGTACTGACATGAAGCTGCTATGTATAGCCACAGTTTGTTTGTTGGTTAAATGTATAAATTACACCAAAGTTTGTTATAACTCTAAAGCACAAGGCTAAAATTATGATTATCAATTGTGTCCGCTATTTTGAACAGTTTTTTCTCCAGTTACCAACAAAATGTGTAAATCATCACCAAAACTATTACTGAAACAGTGCCCTGAAAATACCATGTACATTTGGTTACAACTCATAAAGTTATTGAAGCTTCAATGTAGTGAGCAGCTTGTGTAGTTAACTACTTGTTCAAAAGGATAAGTTAACAGTAGATGAGCTACTTTGAAACTTGTCATGATGTAAAGTAGATTTAATTCCATGATTTCAACAGATTGTGTTTTCCCTGCTAATACACACAACTGTGAAGAAACACGAGGCAGCTAGATTGTTTACAGCAGATATGTGCTTGTGCGGTCATGTGTTTCAGTTTGTGCACTGGCCTATAAAGCTTGACTCTTTATAATAAGGTGCTCACATCTACAAACAGGAAGCAGGGTAAAATACAAACAGGTACATGCACTGCACCACAATAACCACAAGAAAACAGGTGTGTGTGTGTGAGTGTGCACATGCAAGAGACTAAACACTTTTTAAACATGTCCAAGTTGTTGTTGAATATTCAAGTGAATGCAAATGTCTAGTGCAGTGGCTGGTTTTGCCTCACAACCCAGATTTTACACTGGACACTAAGCGGTGTCCTGATTATTGTTTATTGCATAGTACAAAAATGTTTGTTAAAATGTTAAATCTCAATGTTAAAGTCAAATTTATTTATATAGCACTTTTCTAAATACACATTGTCTCAATGTTTATAATATCGCATTTAGCAGATTAGAGCTATGTGATAATATAGTTTACATTTTGTGCCGATACAAGCAATCATGCAGTTGAGACTATATACAATATTTATTGTAGTCTGGGTTTTATTTTATTTTACCCTGCATCTTTTCTGCTCAGTTTTTTCAGGATGATGACGGCATGTCACACAACTCGTCCGTGTTGACACTGATCTAATTTGATCTAACCTTCATCCAAATGACAGATGAATTAGATGAAAATGATTGGACACACTCTTTGATGTCAACAACAAAAGATATGAGAATACGGAAGTTGATTAGACTATATACCTGGCATTGAATATTACGAATACTGTTGGCTCTTTGACAAATTGCTTTTGTTCGTCTTTTGGATAAAAGCGTCTGCTAAATGCATATATGTAAATGTAAAATGTATTTATTTTAGTGCCCTAACTATACTTGATTATCTGGTTATATTTTATTGCTCACATTCAGCTTTGTTTTTCTCACTGCTGTCAGTTGGACGTCGGACTCACCAGAAAACAGGAGCCACAGCTCTCCTCTCATGTTCTCCGGGATGCCCTGCAGCACCAGGTCTTTGGTCTTCTCCGTGCGGTACATACACACTCCCTGGCCGTATTCGGCGAAGTGATTCTTCCAGGCCTGCTCCTTCAGAAACTCTTTAGCCTGAAAACATGCGAGTAAAAAGAGCATCTCATCACTGCTGCACAGACTTCAACTTCAGAAGTGCTGATGACGGACACTCTGACTTGAACAAATGAGCGCTGGCAAAGAAGCGAAGCCAGTGAACCGTGAACAAGCTTCAGCTTTCTATAGCTTTATTCTGAAATTTGAAATGTGGTGTATTTAATGTATATGAAAGCTTTAGATTAAACAACTTGCAAGCATAATCCCCTCCAAAAAAAAACAAACAAAAAAAAAATCACTAAAATACTGCTCTAAATGCAAAACATACACATTTGAGCTCTTGCGCACTGATATTGTGACTAAATGCGACTAATGCAAATGACTTGAATAAGCAGTTTTTTCAGGTCATTTGTTGCAGGTCATCAAACAGAACAAACTCGGTCTTCTCGTGAGTTGCACTTCCTGTGTGTGTCCTACTAAAGCCTCTGCTTTAACCACAATAAACAAAATAACATTTACATTACTTCAGGCTTTGAATTCTGACTGGATAAGGTACATTCAAATTCCGATAAACGCACACCTATAACCGCACGTTATATGCTGAGGCGCCAAGTTGTTCATAAACACCCTGTAACTAAGCTCAAGAACTACGCAACTTCAAATAAGAATAGTTCACTTAGACGATTAATATGAATTTATAAGTATAAACGTAACTATTTACTTAACATTACTGTCTTTTAGCATATTCCTGTTGTTCTATGCAGTGAATTAAGGGTATTTCAGGGGCAAAAGCACCTATTGACCATGGTAAAAATCACTGTAATACATGGCCTCTTATAGTATTCAGCTTCATTAGGATGCAGGACACATTTCAATTTCTGTTCATTCACGAACAGATTTTACATGAGGGTTTGAATTTGGCTTGCAACGTTTGCCCTAGTCTTGCGTAACCAGACCTTCAGATTCAATAGCAGCTTTCATTGGCTAAGGACCGCCCAGAGGCCATCTGACTGACATGTAAAGTGGATGACACTAAATACAGGTATAAATGGGGTGTAAAACATTTTGAGCTTGTCCACTTTCAGCTTCTTCCAGAGGTACTTACTTTAACTACTTGTTCTTGTCATGATGTAAAGTAGATTTAATTCCATGATTTCAACAGATTGTGTTTTCCCTGCTAATACACACAACCGTGAAGAAACACGAGGCAGCTAGATTGTTTACAGCGAATATGAGCTTGTGCGGTCATGTGTTTCAGTTTGTGCACTGGCCTATAAAGCTTGACTCTTTATAATAAGGTGCTCACATCTACAAACATTTTTACATTAATAAAGCATAAAAATACCCCAATATGTTTGCAGATATTTAGGAAACATGCTAAGTTCACCTTCTTGTTTCTCAGAAAAACAATGCTACAGCCTGACATTCTACTTTGAAATGCGCGTTCCGTGTCGGAATGTCTGTCTTTGTTTTGGTCTGTGTGAAACCATGTGCTGCCAGTTTATCCAATAGTATTTCGACATCACAGGTTGCCAGTTGGCGGAAAACACAGCGTATTGCAGCCATGGAAACCAGCAAACAAACTGGGTCAGAGAATCGCAGATTCTACCTGACCTAAAAAGCCTCTGCATCCATCTAAAAATCTCTATGAACGACAACATATTAAAACAGATACATCAACTCATCAGCTTACAGTGTGTAAGTCTCGTCAGCTTTCATTGTCAATTGCGCTCCCTCGTTGCATGTCCTCAAGCTGGCCACCCGCGTCTTTGAACGAGGGGGCGGGGCAAACTATATTTAGAATTTGGACTGCAGTACCTGTCATTCCTACATATAGCCCCTTTAATTGATAATAAGCACTCATTGTCAGATGCCCTGTTTCCACCTGGTATTAAGATGCGTTTTGGTTGATCGGATCACAAGTGGATGACACTAAATACAGGTGTAAATGGGGTGTAAAAAATTGAGCTTGTCCACTTTCAACTTCTTCCAGAGGTAATTGAAAACGCATTTGACCGGATTGCTTTCGTAGTGGAAACACTCATGTAGTCGAATGTGTTCGAACAGCGCAAAAGATCATCTACTCTCCTCCTACTGACCTAATGCGTAAACATTATGGGAAGCGCGTTAGCCAGATGGGATTTAAACTTTGTCGGCTGGAAGACCCAAGTTTTGTTTGAAGATGAAAAATGTACCAATCACAATGTTCTCTCACCATTCCTGATTTCTAACACACTCACAGCATTCGTCTGGTCTTGTGTCTGTCAGAACAGAAACGAAAGCTGCTGCTCTCTGTATGTTTTTCCGTCATCTCCGGGCACGTTCATATGTAAATTGCGCAAGCTTATTTTGTCTATTAGATTGAAAGATCTGAAAAAGCCTACACATTTACCCAACCATAGACCCTCCCCTTAAAGAAATCAGGACAGAAGTGTTTGAAAGTGGACAAAAGAGACGGATTAAAACACCAGGTGTAAACGGGAATGTGTCTCCCTCATCCATTTGTGATCCGATCGACCAAAACGTATCTTAATACCAGGTTGAAACGGTTGTAAAAACGTCGGCTTTCTTCTTCCATGAGGGGTTTGGCATCACGACGGCTTTGTTTCCAGCAGACCATTAAAGAAGAATTCAACCAATCAGATGATGACTTTGAAACTCCCGAAATGTTTCCTATTTTTTGTGCCACTGTGGGTGTGACTACGCTTGCCCCTGCTTAACCCTCTATCGATTCCTGAGCTTCTCTATTAGTCCTATCAGTAAAAAGTGACAAAAATTAAGAAAAAAAAAATGTTACTGAGGGTGTTGTACCAGTTTGGGGTTGAACTCCTCCGGGGAGCGCCGGCGGTACATGGTCATCAGGGCTTGTGTTGCGGTGGGAACCCTGTTATCATTGAGATTGAACTGCCTCTCACTCTCTCCCTCAGAGCCGAGAGCACTGCACTGAGGACTGCATGACAGAACACTGCCCTGCTGTGAGTACACCTGCACACAGAGGACAGCATAAGACACAGCAGCTACATATATATAAATACACACACAAATAAACAGTGCTGTTCCCACCTCGTCGTCTGAGCTGCTGAGGCTGCCTGTGATTTCCCGCTCAAAGTAGATTTTAGAAGTGGTCTGCTGCAGGAAGTCTGAAATCCTCTGCACCAAGAAGTCCCGGTCTTTGAGGTTGGCAAAGAGGAAGGTCATTTTGTTTTTGGTGCTGATTGACAAGGGACTGGGAAGGACGTTGGAGCTATCGGCTTTCTCAACAATCGTCACCTAGTGATATGAGAGGGGGAGGGACAAGATGCAAAATGCAACTCACAACCCAATTTATTTTCACATATTTCTGAGAGAAACAAGATAATCATCATTGAAAATGTTTGTGAAATATGGTGGATAATGTGGGATAAATGCTTATGAACACTCAATTATGTAAAGTTCTAATTAAAATGGATATGTTTGTGATGTATTTATAAGAGTATCATGTCATTAGCTTAGCAATATTGTGACGGACCTCTCTGAGTGGGATGATCAGGCTGCAGATGGTCTCCTCTTTACTGGTGAAGCAGATGTAATTAGTGGAGACAAACATCTGTCCGAGGATGTGCATCTTGTTGAAGGGGGTCCATAACGTGCAGTCTGTGTGGCCGTCCAATTTCTCGTCTTTCGGCAGGCGGAAAAGCGCCCGGTATCGCTCACTTTTAGCCCTGGCGTCCAGATCTCTGAAGTTACAGAAACAAAAATAATACTGAAAAAGGTTGTTATAAAGTTTCCTAAACTCCTGCTAAATGCATATAGCTAACTAAAACTATACAAAATTGGAGGAGCGGAGCCGCTCTGCATGTCAAAGCATCCTCAGATAATCCTCTTAGTTTGCACAGACGGCTTTCAAAGCTCTCTGAAGAAAAAACAGATTTGCTACTTCCAATTTCACACAGTTGCCAGACAGCCATTTTCTCCAAAATATAATCCTTCACTATTTTGTTTTTCCACTGCCATCATTAAGACAATTACAATAGGAATCAGACTTTTCATTGTTTGTAATATTATCTTAAATTCCATTAGCAGTTCCATGATCGATTTGATTAAAATGTTATATTACCACAAGAACTTAATTTATTTAATCAAAATAATTTAATCAATAATTTTATTTCACAGTAACAGTATATATTACTATAATTAAAATAAATGTAACTATATTTTGCAAGAAATTCAACCCAATTTTTTAATATATTAATCAAGTAGTAATGTATATGTATAATCTAGTGAAATAAATACTTTAAATAAATTACGACAAAAGTACTTCATCAGGTATTCATTTAATAATTTTTCTCTTTCAAATAAAAAGTCTATTTTTAAACTTTATAGACAAAGTTTTTGAAGAATAATCACCACAAATTAACAAATTTAAGATTCTTTATCCTTATAATGTAGTGAAATTAATACTTTTACTTATTTACTACATATTAAAAGTACTTCATCAGGTACTCATTTAATAATTTTTATCTTTTAAATAAAAAATTTAAATCTATTTTTAGAAGAATAACCACAGCAAATATACATTATTTATAAATATACAAAATTATAAATCAGTTGACTTAAGATTATTATTTCTCCATAAAAGTATAAATGTCAGTTTAATTCCAGCACCCATTTTCTCTTGATTCATCAATTTTATGTAGTTTTATCTCTTCACTGGCTTCATGGGCATTACTGGTACAGACCTTTTGAGGGCCGACACTTTCTTGGGCGACTTCTTCTTGAGTTTGGGGAGAGAGCGGTCCTGCTCGAAGCCCTTGTTGTCCAGCAGCTGTCTCATGGCTATGTTGGCCAGCTGCTCCATGAGTTTGAAGGTCTCGTTGATGTTCAGGAATACGGAGAAGACGTGCTCACTGCAGCGTGTGCTGACGCGCACCATGTCCGGCAGCAGGAGTGTGGCGTTCTTCTCCAGCTGAGTGATGTCAGCCCAACGGATCACCAGCTTAGCTGAAAACAAACGGTAAAAAACACACATTCATATGGAAGAAGAGCAAACATTAAGGTCTGTTGGGACAGAACATATTAGCAGAAAATAAAGAGTCAGCTGCTGCCATACTCACCCTCTTTCCCGAGCAGGTAGGAGTAAAAGCAGAGATGGTTGATGCTGAGATACAGCCAGCCCTGCCGTGGCACCTTCCCCTTCCAGTAGCTGCAGGAGTAGTAGTTGACCAGCTTCTCCTCCTCTGGCATGACGAAGAGCTTACGAAACTTAGCGATGGCCTCTTTGAACTTGTCCGTATCATCATCCTCTTTGATGTCATGGCTCTTGTTGTATTCTGCTATAATGCCCTGGACACAAACACACAGACATCATTTCAAACAAAATCAGGCCAAAATAAAAAGATTGTTTGGAGTTTATTTGGAAACAGCTTGCCAAAGCAAACTTTCTGGAAAAGTTTGCACCAGCTGGTAAACTCCTTTGTGCTACCATTGGTCATAATAAGTAGCCGTGGCTCTGAGGCTCCACCTTCTTTGACGTAAAAAAATGGGTTCATTTCTTCTGTTCAGTCTGTCGAGGTCAGATGTGAGTAAAAACATGAACACACTAGAGCTGCTTTATAGTAGAAACTGAAGTTGTAACTCTAATTGAAAGAGACACTGATCCTGTTTTTGCATGTTTAATACTGTAAAGCTGCTTGCTTTTAAATAATCTATTGTATAAAGTGCCGTATTAATAAACGTGATGAGACTTGACAGGAGCGCTGAACTGCAGAGTTTGTGCAAACATATCCACCCCTATCATGATCAGATGCTTTCTTAACTCCTGTTTTCTCAAAACTGTCATTTTTGCTGTGTTTATTTTGTAACTGAGAGGAAAGGACACAGCACATATTTACATATTGATCTAAACATTGCTCTCAGCAGTGAAAGTGATGTTGGGATGTTTGTTAACAGTATATTAGTGCTGCGACAATTAATCAATGCATCTCGCTTCGTGGATTGATTCTAAGATTTTCTGAAGGCATCACGATTCTCTCTTGAATTGATTCTGAGCTTAGTTTTGAACCGCACACTCAAATGCTCTCTAAGAAGAGCGCTCGTGCGTTCAGCTGAGTCTGAGAATGTACTCGCACCTCAGAATGCTTTTATGATGTGAGATTAACGTAAACAGCCCACTGCAAACACCCTTGTAATTTGCTTCAACCTTTTCGAACTTTGTGAATGATTATTTTAGAGAAGGTTCAAGTGGTGTGTGTAAGAAATTGGAAGCAAGCAGAGTATGGCTGTTTCTAAAGCACATAGTACCATCTGCTGTTAAAAACTAAGCTCTTTAAAAATTTGCGATGCATCAATTTATTGTCCCAGCCCTACAGTATATCATTGCAAAGATATTTCAAACTTCTTTTTACCCTCAAGCGAAAAGAGAACTTTACATTCAAGCATGAAAACCAATTCTAGCAGACCCCAAAAACAAAATCCCTTTAAGGGATACGGTACATAAATACAGTTTGAAATGTTTATATCGAACCTGTATTTTGCCCTTGACGAAGGTGGTGATGTCATTCTCATTCTCGAAGATGGAGAGTGTCTGCAGCAGATTCTGCTCCAGCCATTCCCAGTTCTCCGTGATCTCCTTACGAGAGCTCCCTGCAAGAAACAAAAACATTTTGGGCACCTCTTAGTTGTCAAATAATACTATTCCACCCGTTTAGGATAATGAATTTCTTTTGAAGTCTTTTTCCGCAGCTACTTCATTGCTTCCAGTACTGAACAGCAGATGGGTCTGGGTTCATCATTTAATTAGCTCTGTATTAGCACAGCTCTCCTCAGGCGATAAATCAAACACATTACTGGCAAGCGGAATGATTTATTAAGACACTGCAATTAGGTAAAGATAGAAATACACAATGATTTTAAAAACAAACTACCCATGCTGTGTTTGCCATTTCCCCAGATCTCAGAAAACAAATGCAGTTTTGTCATGACAACTCTCGGAGTGTTTGGCATGGTAACGGATATGACAATGTTGATATGTTTGGTCTTGGCGGAATAGATCTGCAAGTTAGACATGCCGCTGCTGTACAATATAGCGTACATGAATTACCCATAGCAGATCTATACAGGTGGAGCTGGGGAAGGTGGAGGGTTTCTGAAAGCGCGCTGCAAACTGCTACAGTAGATGCTGACCAAGTATTTGTAGGTTGAGCATGCGAGCTCATTGGCTACTGATACAGTAGGAACCAATCAGATGTGCCCTATAGAGAATGATGTGATTACAAGCAGGAACCTATTAAGAACCTATTAAGCCGTGCACACACTTAACAATTGTAAGGCCGATTATGAATGTAAATTGATTCCTACGACTGATCATGATCATGACTGATCAAACGCGTCCAGTCAGAGCCAGTTGCGTTCAGTCTGCGATTACAGTCGGTGTTCAAATTCCATTTGTAAGTATTTAAATTTGCTTCAGTCGCAGGAAACAATCGCTGAATGTTGAGCAAAGTCTTAGAATGTTTTAGCTAGTTGTTAA
The DNA here is from genome assembly GCA_003731715.1 of Anabarilius grahami. Taxonomy (NCBI): domain Eukaryota; kingdom Metazoa; phylum Chordata; class Actinopteri; order Cypriniformes; family Xenocyprididae; genus Anabarilius; species Anabarilius grahami. Next base: position 5,866,054 of record RJVU01037554.1, on the reverse strand, counting down.
ATGTGAGCCCGGCTTTAGCCTGCGCCATTTAGAGTTTCATGAGAACTTTGTATTTGTAGAACAACCAACCAACAAAAAACTATAAATTATATTAATTTTATCATTTTATATTTATTTTATTATCCTATTTTATTACCTATTATCTCTGACAGCCATCAATTAATATTTTATGATAAATTCAATGTGATTTAATATTAATTTTATAATTTTATATTAATTATATATATATCCATCTATACATCTATGCATCTATCTCTCTCTCTTTATATATAATATTCAGTTTATTTAATTGTTTATTTTAGTATAAGTCTCAAAATACAGATGTACTGTAAATGCAGCCTAGGATTATTTCTAGATTATACATCTCATATAAAAAAAATGCAAATGCAAAGTCATGCTAAAGGAGCCTTTCACAGAACATACGGACCATCTCAGAGCAGGCAAACAGCTCTCTTGGCTTAAATAAAGACATTTGCCAAATGGCTTGCAGCACCCAAAGTAACAGCTTGTGAAATATGAACCAGCATTCGCAGTTGCCTCTAAACCAGATTAGCTCAGAAACGGAGCACTCTCCGCTCCTCTGGGAAGCCAGCGCTTTCTTATAGGCTTCAGACATAATGTTCTCAGCTAGGGCCGAACACTATGACGGTAAATACTGTTTGACGACGACACAAATGTTATATATATTTATTGTATTTCCACTCCATGTTGTCTTTAACATCCCTAAAGAACATGTTCTATGATGTCTGACTGTTTTCGACTTTATTGTCCCTCCACAAATTGAAT